>PVLC010004948.1:11553-54350 GCA_004027655.1 Graphiurus murinus | reverse complement strand
GAATTTGCACCTTTATAGAGAGTTTCCAGTTTTCCAAATTATTCCTTTAAGAAGAAATCATAAATAGTGAGGATGTAATTTGGGAGCAAAATATTCATTTAAATTATGTTCATATTGTTTGGTTCATATAAGTGGTTATGAATTGCAGGGATACAGAGGTTAGCTGATAAAAAAAAAAAAGGACTTTGCAATTGTCGGTATGATTCAGTGATGCGTGCTCCATCACAGGAGGTGTGCAAGCCGAGGGCTGGCTATCCTCACCTGTTGGGGAGACTGTTCAGAGAAGCTTTGACCTGAACTGAATAAAGGAGGCTGCACTCACTGGCTCCTGGGATTCTCATTCTGAACATTTATAATTCTAAATATTTACATACAACGCATACCCAGAGATGGACCAAAGTTTTATTTATTTATTATTATTATTATTATTATTATTATTATTATTATTATTCCATTCAAGAGATAAGGCATAAAGATTGGGTTTTTTATTTCCTTTTTAAGTGAAAGTTCTAGATTTAATATAAGACCACAGTAAAAAGTCTGACATTCCTACTTGGTGAATCGGCTAAAGCTGAGATTTGATTTTGAAATATAAAAGTAAACTGTTACTACTTCAATTTAAGTCTGTAGGATTTATATTTATACATAACCTTTAAAATTCTCCCAAGTTTTCACCCTGGAGAGAAGAAGAAATTATAGTCATCTTACTTACAGCTGGAGGTCTAGAGAGACACTCGTTTTAGGTTAATGGAAAACTGATGTTGCTCCTGCCGGGGCTTCCAGCGGTCCCCGCCCCCTCTGATTGATGTGAACCCTCACACCCGGGGACACAGTTGTAAGTCTCACATGTTAAATCGAGCACTTTTGTGGGCCAAGCTCAATTGCAAATCACTTTGCGAAACATTTCTCCCTGGTATTTTTATAACACTATTTGTTTTTAAACACCATCCTTTCACAGTCCAAAGCCGCTTCTTAATGTTTTTATTGCTCATGGCAAACCCATTTCAGTTCTCTGAAAATGACTTTTCAGGGTTTTTCCATTTATGCCACTGCCACGAGAGCTTGCATGTGACTGACTTTCCCTATACACCTCCACTGTAACAAACCCACCCACCAACTCACCGCCCCAAGGAGACCAACATGGAGTCACATCAGGAGCACACCGTGCCAACATGAGAAGGGTCAGACCTTTGCACTCCAGCCCTGTATTGAGGATGAAGGAAATTGAGAGATGGGAGGGGGTTCGTGAAGCAAAAAGTAGCAAAATTAAGCTAGGATACAAATCTTTGATCCTTGTACTGGTTCTTTTACCCCTGCTGATGCATGAGTGGAGGTGGGTGGGGGCGGGGACCCTGAAAGCTTGCATTGAGGGAGTACAGCTCCCACTGCAGTGACTGCCAGCTGGTCCTGTGACAGGCGCTTTCCTTTCAAGTGACTTGAAAGAGTATGTGGCATTGCAATTATATCACCCCCATCTTTGCGACCACAGAGAGGGAAGGACCCTACTGTAGTATACATTTGACAGATCAGGTGACTTCTTTTCCATGCACACATTAGTAGGTTGAGATGGAGACATCAACCTGAGAACTGGGCCCTGATGGAAGGAAAGAGGCATGGTAAAGGTGACAGCCTTAGAAAAGGGCCAAGAGGCACTAGAATCAATGAAGCTGATGTGCCACATTGGAGATATTACCTTCTGATATTCCTCAAAAGTCTTGGTGTCCTGAATGTGAAGAGGGAGGTGTTGGAAGCTGAAGGCAGAAGAGGCTCTCTTGCTTTACCTTTATCTTATGCTGTTCTGCAGCTCACGTTGGGCTGTGACGGGCTTCTCTGAAGATGATGATGCTTGCCTACCTGCCTCTAGGAGTTATGGGAATTTAATGAGACCTTATACCTGGCAGGGCTTTGCAATTGTAAAGTCAATACAGATATTGTTTATTACTCTTAGGTATGGTTAGGAACTAGGGTATGGACAGAGCCAAAATATCATAGAGTGAATTTAACATTCATGAATTCGCTCATTCATTGGAGGATTACTGAGAACGAACTTCAATGCCCTTGCACTGTGTAAGCCCTGAACGAACACAATGATGATCTTCAAAGTGCACCACACTAGCATGAGACTCACTATGGCAGAAAGAAATACAGGGGAGCCCGTGGAGGCTCAGAGGAAGGACACAGAGCAACGGGGCAGGTGGGGGAGGCATCGGGAAAAGTTTGTAGCAAGAGATGATTCCTGAGGTGAGTAGCAGAGGGGAGGTGTGGGGTAGGAGTGCTCTAGGCCATGGGGTGAGATGGGGGAGGAGGGCTGGGCAAGAGCTCTTGAATGATGAAATATCTGCTGTCTCATTCTAGACGCCCAACAGTTGTTCATACTCTACAGAGACTCCTTATAACCAACTCCACAGGTCTCCGCCCCTCGTAAAGTCACTAGGACCTTGGAGAATGTATTAATTCAATGAGTATTTATTGGCCCCTGTAATTTCTGGGTACAGAGTCACTTTGGAGTGTGCCATCCAGGAGGGAAAAGCAGATTCAGGTCAGTGTCATGGCAGAAGCAGGTTCAGGGATTGGGGGAGTTAGGAGAGTGATCTTGGCTGTTTTGTGCATTAGGAAAGCTTCCTGGAGAAGAGACTGTAACCTGGTCCCGGAGTAGTGCAGGGTAGATCAGGGGCAAAGGCCCCTCATGCAGAGACTCTTGCGCTGAGTGCTCCCCCTGCAGGGCTCACCCGGAAGCACAGAGCAACGTGCCCATTCATTCCTCTTGCTTTCAACAAGTCCTGTCTCTCCAACTGGACTCCAAGCCAGGAAGACTGTATGCAGGTTGGAACTTGAGAGTAGGAAAAAGCAGAATTTGAATAGTTCCAAGGACAGTCCCTTGTCCAAGAGCTTGCTGCCCCAAATGCCTCCTGTCATCATACTTAAATTCCACCCTTGTTCCCTCACTCCATTGGTCTGATAAGCATGACAGTAGAGCTACCAATAGAACTATAAGGCCCTCCTCAGCGTATTCATGCTACAGATAGATTACTGCAGATTGAGAATAGAGAGAAAGATCAGGAAACTACAAGGGGAGAGAGAAGGCGACACTGAGGGGCAACAGTGCACTTGGAGTTTTGCAAATATTTGCTACTGTTTTCGTGTACACCTCCTCTACTTTTCTAACCTCAAGACACACATACAACAAAGATTCCTGAACTGACTCAACAGGAGGGTAGAAACAGTGTTTCTGAGGTAGGAATGTAAGGCAGCCTGATGGAAAGAGAGCCAGAGTCAGGACACCCAGTATGTCCTGCTGTGTGGCGCTGGGCAAACCCAGTGCTCTCCCTGGGCCTTCACTTCTCCACCTGCAAAGGGTATTGGATTAGATGCTCTTCAGGGGTTCTTGCCTTCTCAGCCTCCATGGTCTCCAGTTTGGACAGCTAGGTGGGAGGAGAGCCTGTCTCTGAGGCTGGCAGGCCTTGGGCTGCATTTAATCTTGGCTGAAGCAAGGTCTGTGCATTCACGCAAAATAGCCCCAGAGGAAGATGTTGATGGCCAGCAAGAGGACGGCGTTGATGTTGCAGACTCTTCTCCAGAGCGGCTCCTCGTCGATGCTGGTCAGCTTCTGCTCCAATGCTGCCCTCTCGGCTGGGCTCAGGGACTGCTCGGGGGTCCTGGAGAGTCCACAGAACCAGCCCCAGAGCAGCCTTCCCCAGGACCTGTGTGGGGCTGGGAGGACAAGGCCAGAGGGGGAGGGAAACAGAATGGAGAGAGAGAGAGAGACAAAGGTTAGAGAAAAGGAGGTAAGGAAAGAGAGTAGGGGTGAGAGATGGTGCGAAACTGAAGGAGCAGGTGCGCAGCATGTGGGCGGGATCCTCAGTAAGGCTTGTGCAGGTCACTCCACCCCCCCAAGCAGCAGGTGCTTTCTCTCTCAAATGCCTCAGTGACAGATGCCCTGTTCTCCCAAGAGTTGTTCTGAGCATCCAAGGGGGATGGAGATGTGACAGCACTTTAAACAATCACAGGTGCTGGAGCAGGGAGAAGGGTTCTGGTGAGTACAATGGTTGAAATGTGCATGACACTGAGCCAAGGCACACACAGGCTGACCAGTGTGCAGAGGGCCACTCTGCCCCTAACAGTGTCATGATTCATCATGAACTAAATTGAAAAGAAGTAAGACAGGAAGTAAGTCTTTTTTTAATTTTTAAGTTTGAAGATAGTACATTAAAAAAATGTAAAAAGCCTTTCACGGAGATGGAAAAACATGGACATTTTATTGTCCGGATGTCTTTGGGGTTGGCCCTTGGTGAATTCAGTGCAACTACAGGGTGTCAGAGATGCTAGGAACCTGGGTGGATGGAGGAGAAGTAGGCTCAGGGAAGTGGGGAGACCTGCTGAATATCACAGAGCTACAGAGGTGCACTAAGCTGGGCCTTATCATCTCACAAGCTGGCTCAGACACTCTCTTTAGATTTTTCTATGGCCCTCTGAGGCTGTTTTCATGTGCAAATTCACAAGCCCACAAATTCATAGGTCACTATGAAGATACTAAGAGGAATGCAATAGCTAACATATAAATTCATCAGAAACCTAGGAAGCATCTTCTTCTTTCAGATCTACTCATTGTACATTAATTTTTTAACTTTCTTTGGGGACTCAAAATTATATTGAGTGGCCCATGTGTGCCCGCAGGCCTTCCCAAGGGGACTGCTGCTTCCTCATCTCTGAACCTCTGCACATGGCAGCAGCAGCCTTCCCTGCCCTTTCTCTCCCTAGCAGTGATGTTTGTGAAGGCGGGCAGGTGGGCATGCTTTTCTCTCCATGGACACTGTGGCTACTCAGGGAGAAGCTCTTTCTCCCTTTCTCCTTGTGGAGCAGCTGTCCACAGGGAGCAGGCATTCCTCTCTGTTTCTCCAGGATGCTCTGCCCTGGGCATGCAGCCAGCCAGGGAGCAGGTCTGTCTGTAACTCTGTGAAGCTATCCCTTCCTCTCTGCCTTCAGGAGAGGCTTTGCAGCTTCTCTCCCTTCCTCTTTCCTCTTTTTCTCTTGGTAGCTGTTTTATCTATGCAGAGCTCATGCTTGCCCTCCTGATGATGATGACGACGACGATGATGATGATGATGATGAAGATTATCATACTGGGGATTGAACCCAGGGGCATTCTATCTCTGAGCTACACCCTCACCTTTTTTTTTTTTTTTTTTTTTTGGCAGTACTGGGGTTTAAATCCAGGGTGTACATTCCAAGCTCCACCTCCGGTCTTTTTTTTTTTTTTTTTTTTTTATTCTTTTGAAACAGTGTCTCACTAAGTTGTGGAGGGCCCCACTAAGTAGCTGAGGCTGGCTTTGAACCCAGATCCTACTGTCTCAGCCTCCCAAGTACTGGGAATATAAGCATGTGCCACCATGCCGGGCTCCCCCCAGCTCTTTTTAAAATTTTTGAAATAGGGTCTCTCTAAGTTGCTGAGGCTGGCCTCGAACTCGCAATCCTCCTGTCTCAGACTTCTGAGTATTGGGATTAAATGTATACACTATTGTGCCCTGATAGCAGCCTTGTCTTTCCATTTCATAAGTGTAAAGGGGTCAGTGATGATGGGAAGCAATTTTGAGACCCCAACATCTGGTGCATGGACCACAAAGCTTGAAAAAAAAGAAACAAGGGGTTACATTTTTCTAAGCAATATCTACCTGAACGAATTGGGGCAGCTAATACAACTGATAACCAGGGAGGATACTTTGCTCTTTGGTGATGCTCTCTGAGTCAGTCCATGTGTGTTCTGATGTGAAAGTGTTTGTGGGGGATTCCACCTGACTTATGTATTCCACCTTACTTTCTGTAGTGGACCATCGGCTTTCAACTCCTGCAGCTTGAGAAAGCTTTGAGCCTGAGACTTTGCTGGGATTCTGGAGCTTATGATATCATTAACTCTAGCAAGTAGCTGTTTCTCTAGATGGAGGGCCTCAAGAAAGGAGGGAGTCCTCTCAGGCTTCTGGGACAGCATAGGGTCCCCAGAACCTGGCAAAGGCAAGAGCTGAGTGGCAGAGTATTGCCATGTGGGTCCAGCAAGTGATGCTTTGGTAATCCTGTTGTGAACTTAACTCACAGGAATTATAGGAAGTTAAGTACTCCAAAGGCTGGGCTTAAAACCAAGAAATCTTCTGATGCCTGACAAAGCTAAGCCCAATCCAATGGAAAGCAACTGCTGAAGGAGCCCCCAGCTCCATCCAGGCACTGAGAATCCCTCTGACTGAGGCAGGAGAAACATGTAAGACTTAAATACCATTGCATTCCCAATTCACATGGACGATATAAATTGATTTGGGACTTTCACTTCCAAACTGATATAATTTTTTATGTTTTAAATTTTTCCTTGGGAATATTACAATTGAGAAATATATAATGCTACCATTCCAACATGAGAATGTCTTAAGATTATTATTATTTAATCTCAGTACAGGAAGGTGGGAGCTATATTATGTTTAAAACAGGCACATTAAGTCTTATAATTATTTAATCAATGCACATGCTAAAACATTTCAAAATCTCTGAGAGAGCCGGGCGTGGTGGCGCACGCTTGTAATCCCAGCATTCGGGAGGCTGAGACCGGAGGATCCGGGTTCGCGGCCAGTCTCAGCTACCTAGTGAGGCACTCCGCAACTTAGTGAGACCCGGTTTCGAAATAAAGAATAAAAAAAATAGGGCTAGGGGTGTAGCTCGGAGGTAGAATGCCCCTGAGTTCAATCCCTAGTACCGCAAAAAAAAAAAAAAAAAAAAAAAAAAAAAAATCTCTGAGAGGCACAAGATAGGTGCCCATCAGCATTTCAAGGAGATATCAGAGAGAAAGGACTATTCTGGGACAACTTTATGGAGACAGACAACTATCCGGACACATGGCTGTCCTCCCATTAGGGACAGCCATGCATCTGTGTGACTATAGGCAGCAATGTTAACCCAGTGGGAAATAAATAAACAAACAATTGGGGGTACTGGGGAGGGGGATAATGTTTCCTTCCATGTAAAGGGAACTCGGTAGGTTTAATGCTCTTAGGTTTTCTGCCCATATGTTCATTCAACTCAGGAAAGTGAAGGGACTTCTCTGTGGGCAGATTTGGGAAGGTCCAGAAGGCATGCTTGACTCCGCCCCATCCTCTTTCACAGGAGTAGACTGTGCTGCTGGTTAGGTGTGCTGGTGACCAACTAGACATGTTCATCTAATGCTGGAGTGTTGGGAAGTGTACCTCCCCATGGATATAACCCAAATCTTTCCACTTGCACTTCAGCCATAATGAGGGCAGTATGTTGCTTCCATCTGCCTTACTTATATGTATTATTTTTTTCAAATAGTTCAATGGTTATATGGGAAGGGAGGAAAGATATTTATTGGGTTCCCTCAGATCCACATTCCCAGTGACCCTCAAAGAGGGTATTGGGGGGTCCATGACACAGTGTCTCTTTCCATTGCTCCTCTGTGACGCGCACCCCCACTGTGCCCCTGGCCTACCTCCAGGCTCCTCCTGGCCCTGGCAGGAGCTCTCTGGGGCTCCGCCTCCTGCAGGGCCCTCTCCAGCTGGCCTTTCTGATGGCCCTGGCATGCTGTTCCTCTCGCTCTTGTAGGCCTCCTCCTCCAGCTCACAGTGGGGACAGTTCCGTGTCCACCAGGTCAGACGAGCCAGCTGGGGGGAAAAGAAATGCATCTGGAGTCAATGCCTTTGGGAGGCAGGCCAGTTGTGGGAAAAGAGGCCTTGCTCATGGGAGGCCATCAGAGCCCCTGCAAGGAGTATGAGGAGTAAGGCCAGGGCTGGGAGTCAGGAGCCTGGACTTCAGCCCTGGCTGCCCCCTTTTCTAAATCTGAGCACCTCCACTCCACCGGGCCTGTGCTGAATGCTGGGATACAGACAGAGTCACAGACTGAGAGAAACTCAGTTAGGCAGGGGGCAGGAGTCTGATCACAAAAGGCTTCAAAGGTGAGGCTGAGGAAAACCCAAAGTTCCTTGTAGAATCACTGCAGACTTTAGGCAAAGGGAAGTGAATGCAATTCTGAGATTTTCAAAGATCTCTCAGAGTGAATTGAGAGATAGAGGCTGTTGTAAAAGTGAAGCAAGGAATATTGAGCACCTGAGATAGAGGGTGTGAGGGAGCTTAGGGAGGCTGGGAAGGAAAGGCCAAAGGGCATGGGAACTGAATGGACGAAGCGAGGCTACCACAGCCCTCGGTTTTCTGTGTTGTAGGAGCAGATGGGTGTTGATGCCCCTCCCAGGGATGAAGGACAGAAGTAGGTTTTCATGCTTATTGACAGAGACAGAGACGAGGAAAGAATGAGAGAGCATGCACACACACAAATATATCCCTGCACTTGAGTCTGTAGGACTTCCAAGTAGAGATGCCCAATGAGGACAAACTAACCTTATGTCCTCCGGATGGCCCTGGTGGCATACCCTTTTCTTCCATTTTTGGGGGGTTTTTTTGTTTTTTTTTTCTGTTTTTTTTCAGTACTGGGGATTGAACTCAGGGGCATTCTACCTCCGAGCTATACCCCAGCCCTATTTTTTATTCTTTATTTTGAAACAGGGTCTCACTAAGTTGTGGGAGTGCTTCCTAGATAGCTGAGGCTGGCCATGAACCCGGATACTCCGGTTTCAGCCTCCCAAATGCTGGGATTACAAGCGTGCACCACCACGCCCGGCCCTTTTCTTTCTTTTGATGACCTAGCAGAATAGTAGACACGTCAAGTTCTCTGACTAACACCAGTGGTGGTGAATTCACCTGTGACTACCTAAGCTCTGAACCATCTTGTTTCCAACAAGGCTCTTCCCCAATTGCATGTTGAGCCAGGTATGCCCTGCCCTGTTCCCAGCTTCTTGCTTCCCACTCTGCATCAGCTGTGCCGGGCCAAGCATGCCATTGTATGGGATCATGAAAGCCTAGCAGCTTCTTTGTTGGTACATATTTCTCCAAAAGCTTACTTTACTTAGGCTATGTATTGCTAGTAGTATATGGGCAGAGTCAACTTTATGTCACCTGGAGGCCACTGGATTTAGGGATTTGAATCTTGGGAGAGTGATTTTGGTTGGAGATAGAAAGTTGCGTGTTATCTTTACATAGAAAATCATTGAATTCATAACCCACAGAGATTGTAGGGTGAAAGGGTTATAGACCAGAGATGGTTTCCAAAGGAAAAATAACCCTTAAGGGCAGAAAGAAAAGCCCATGGAGAAGTCAGAAGAGGGGTCAGGAGAGTAGGAAAACAAAGCCAGGAGGGGAATATATCATGGAAGTGAATACAAGAGAAGAATTTCGGGTTCTGGAGGTGCTCAGTGGTGTCTCATTCTCTTTGGAATTCACTGAAGATAAAGCCAAAAGTGACCATTGCTTTTAGTAATTGGGAGTCAGGGGTGACCTCAGTGAAGCATTTCAGTGGCATGCTGGGGACAAAGCCAGACTGCAGTGGGTTGAGAAGTAGACCAGTGGTGGAAAGTAGAAGCTGGGAATGGAGGTTATTATTATTTTTTTTTTTTTGCAAAAGTTTGCTGTTAAGGGCAGAAGATGGAGGTAGCCAAAACTAGAAAGCAGGATCCAGGAAAGGATTCTGAACTGAGAAGGACTAGGAAGGACAGTGTAAGGAGCAAGAAGGCAGACAATGGAGAAGCTGAAGACTCAGCAGCAGGAGGTCACTCTGGAGGGAGCCACTGGAGGCTCAGCCTCCCTGGTGCATCTGTGAGTGCCCTCCTTGTTGACAGGGATCCTCAGAACCAAGGGTGGAAGGTTATCACGCAAGCACTAAGGCGCCATGCAGGTGAGGGTGGTATTAATGATTTCCACCCAATGTTTCAGCATGGACTTCTGGCATGGGCTTTGTAATAGGAGACAGGGGGATTCATTATTGAATTCATATGATGGGCACCCCCAGTTCCTCACAATATGAAAGTTCTTGGAAGCAGGGTCTTGAAAGAGGCAATTAAATTAAAATGAGGGGATATGGGTAGGCCCTAATCCAGTACAATTGGTATCCTTAAAAGGATAGAAGGTTGCAGACAGACACAGGAGGATGACATTGTGCAGACAAAGGGAAAAGACAGCCATCTGTGAACCACGGAGAAGGGCCTCAGAAGAAACCAACCCTGCCGACACCTGTATCTCAGACTTCCAGCATCTAGAACTGCGGGGAAATGTCTGGTGTTTAAGTCATCCAGTCTATGGTACTTGGTTACAGCAGCCTTAGGAAACTAGTACAGACTCTAGGGTAAAAAAGACTTTAAAAGACTGGGCACCAGTGTTCGCCTATGAGTAAATTGGTCAGCTGGGGAGAAGGGAGGATTTCAAATCGAGTTCTTAATTAGCAAGCTCTCTCTTCTCTCGTTTACTTGTTTCCTGGCCATTCACAGAGTCCCTACTCCTCCTTTCAAGCCCAACTCAAAGTGGCCTTGTCAGTGCACCCTCCCCTGGACCCAGGTGGGGACCACCTCGCCTCTGTGCGCCCTTGAGCCGGGTCCTCCCATACTTTCTCTTTGTATGGTGACAGTTTGTATTGGCACGTGTTCCCCCCGGGCAGTTGCTGGCATTCATCTTTGTAACTGCAGCATGGTCCCTGACACACAGAGGGTACCCACTGAGTAATTTAGGGATAGAATGAGTGATTTTTCAATTCGAAATTCATAGCCCAATAACACTCCCTCCCTGGCCCCACGCCAAGAACATCTGTGTCACAGGAGGGGAGACCATAGCCCCATAGGGTGAGCCCTGTGGTGGAGCTCCAGGCTCTGGGGTGGGGGAGCATTCCTGGGAGCTTCACAGCACTTGCCTTTTCCTCGGGGATGGGGGTGGTGCAGAGGCTGATGGTGACAATGACGATGGCAGTGAGTCCGCAGAGGAGGAGGGCAAAGTACAGGTAGTGGACATCCGTCACCACAGCCGGCCTCCTGTCCACCTCCCCACAGGCTGGGACTTGGTACCAGAACTCCAGGATCATGCGCAGAAGCCCCACTCCCAGGCCAAACATGAGGCCCCAGAAGGCTCCCTGTGGAGGAGGGCAGGCGGGACAGGGGTGAGATGGGGGAGACCCTGGGAAGCTGAAAGCCACTCAGCCCCTAAATCTAATCTCAGCCCCTAAACTACAGTGTTTGACAAGCCCATCCTAGTGAATTCCCCATCAATGCTGAGATTCTGTGTGTTGACTTAAAAGGTAAGCAGAGCAGTATACTGAAAGGGCTATTGTTAACTGGGCATGGTGGCACACACCTGTAACCCAGCACTTTGGAGGACAAGAAAGGAGGATCACTGGTTCAAAGCCAGCCTCAGCAACTTAGCAAAACCCCACTTCAAAATAAAAAATAAAATAGGACTTGAGGGTGTAGCTTGGAGGCAGAATGCCCCTGGTTTCAATCCCGAGTACCAAAAAAGGCTTAAGAGTTGGATTAGGATTTTAAATCTTGGATCCATTTTGAATGACTCTGAATCAAGGCCTTGACCTTGCTGTCATGGAGGTTCCTACATATGATGAAAAGAGAAATTGATAAATACTAAGTAATAGATGCTAAATAGTCAAATAGAATGGGGTGTGCTTTTGTAGTACACAGGGAACAGCAGGGTTTTCTTCTCAACTTTCTGTTAAGATAAATTGGAAATCAGACTGTAGAGCCCCCCTTCCCTTTTCTGTTAAGAACTACTCGGGTGTTTCTGATTTATTTAAGTTCAATTTTCCCTAATATGGATCAGCCCCCAGGATGTAAGAGCTGGTGTATATTCTAAAACTGAAATATTGATTCTGATTTCAAAACTCTGGAGTAAACAAAACACCCAGAATTCACCTGGGTTCTGAATCTAATAAACAAGATTAGACCTTTGAGCCAGGCGTGGTGGCACATGCTTGTAATCCCAGTACTTGGGAGGCTGAGACAGGAGGATGTGGGTTCGTAGCCAGCCTTAGCTACTTAGTGAGGCCCTGTTTCAAAACAAAAAGTGAAAAATTAGGGCTGGGGGTGTAGCTCAGAGGTAGAATGCCCCTGAATTCAATCCCCAGTACCAAAAAAAAAAAAAAAAAAAAAAAAATAGGGCTGGGGATGTGGGGGTGTAGCCCAGAGGTAGAATGCCTCTCTGGGTTCCATCCCCAGCACTGCAAAAAAAAAAGATTAGACCTTTGCCAGCAGCAGACACCTGACCTACACAGGCCATCGAGGGAGGGTCTTTTATGATGACCACGAGCTCTCACTTTGGTCTTGTGGAGTTGTGCCTATGACTCACAAGGTACAGCCAGCCTAGTCAGGCCTGTCTCTTCTAGGGCATCCTGGGGGCAACCTGGGCTCCAGTCCCGGTTCCTCTAGCTCCCCCAAGCCTCCATCAGGTTTCAGTACAGATGCACGACTAATGCGTGTGCAGGCACCCTTGTAAGTTCACATTTTACCATCGTCACTGTCATTGCGTATAGAATGTTGCAGTGTTGGAGGTGGAACAGAGCCTAGAGATCTCCGGGTCTGTCTTGTGCTTTCCAGAAAGCTCATCTTCTCCCATGAATCCTTCAGGCTTCAGCTCAGATGCCACTGCCTCCAGGAAGTCTTCCCTGACCCCTTCCAGGAGCCCTACTGGTTAGAGCTTGTGTTCTTTACTGGCCCAGCAGCCACTGTACTTTATGATTATTGCTTAATCATCTCTCCTCACTGTCTGGCCAGTGATGATGGACCTACATGAGCCTTGTGAACCGTGGCATGCCTGGAGTTTCCATAATGGGATTGACAAATGTTTGGGAAGTGAATGAATGAAGACAGACCTGATGTTATGGTAAGAGACGTGGAATCCCGGGTGTGTTTGCCCAAGATCCCAAGACCAGGCAATTCACAGACCAGGACTCCAGGCCCTCTGCTGTTTGGGAGGAGACAGGACCACTGCACTCACAGGCTCTGTGACCCTCTTGCAGAAGATGGCCAGCAGGAAGAGGGCGGTGATGGGCGGAGCCAGGTAGCTGGTGACAGACTGGATGTAATCAAAGAGCTGCCCACTGTTGGAGCTCTGGATGATAGGGATCCAGACGATGCTGATGATAACCAGGAACACCACAAACACCCTGCCAGGGAGAGCACACTCAGGTGGGCGTGACTGGGGGGGGGAGGCGGTGCACAGGACCCCAGGCCGGAGGAGACTGGAATGCACGGTCTCTGGACTAGGGGATTAGAAATTCAGAGTCCCAAAGACTAAGATGCAGAAATTTAGATTGTTAAAATACCAGAAATCAAGAAACTAAGAATTCTAAAACCTCAGTTTGTCTATATTAGACGCCTTCAAGATCACATTGCTCACTCACTATTTAAGGAACAACTCATGCCTTCCACCCACCACCTCACCAGTAAGAGAGTCTGGTGAGGTGGTGCTCTTGGTACCCCAGCCCCAGGCAGGACAGCGCCCTCCTCCAGGACGAATGAGACTCCAGGGACTTCTCCCTCCTCCAGGCTCCTTCCGCTCCAAACCTCTGCCCCTTACATTGACACTGAGCTTAAGACTGGAAATAGACCTTTCCCTCAACTCATCCTTGCTTAGGCCTAAGCCCTCAAAGTGCTCTAATATAATTTTGTAGACAGGGGAATAAATTGAAAAACTTTTCCTGGACAAGCTGGATGCAATAATGCATACGGCCAGAAGATGGCGCCCAAATACCGCTGATTGATGAAATAAGCGGCAACAAAACTAGGTAATGAGTGAGCAAAGGTAAGGGAGACTTGTCCTCCCCTCTCCTTTTCCTCCCATTTTAGGCCCCGCTAGAGCAGCGGCTACCCGAGTGGCCTCCCTGCTGCTCACCTCCCCCCCCCCCCAACATACACACTTTACTCTCAGATGCTGCAGCGGTCACTTCCTGTGCCCAGGGCAGGGGTGCAGCAGAACTCCATGAGGGCAGAAGGCAGCCAGGTGGGAGGAACAGTAAGTACAAACCCGAGTTAGGGAGCCTTGAATTATGAAGCAGAGATTTCAATAAGGGCTCCTTCACCCTGTGTAAACTATAAATCCCCAGTGTGTAGAACTAGGAAAATTATTTACCAAGTTTTGCTTGTAGAAGCATAAACTGGCACCTACAAGAAAAAGCTCAAATTCTATTGCATGGTGTTCAAGACTCTGCATCATTTGGAGACCACTTTCCCATGAGCTTCTCCCTCCTGTGGGAAGCTCATTGTGTTACCATCTTCTTCGTCCCTTGCATTAACTAAGTACCCCAGGGCAGGGATGACTTATCAGTGGTGAGTGTTCAGCGTGAGTCTGATCAGTTGGATTAACAGCACTCCTGTTACCTCGGGAGAACAGCCAGAGTCCTCTGAAGGACCCTGGTGGTGCCCTGCTTCCTGACTTTCCTCCCTCTTCCCCTCTCCACCTTGCATTTCCTAAGCGCTTTGTCCTTTTCCCTCAGTTACCCTGCGGATCCATCCCAAGAGAAAGTCAAACAGATAGGGAAGAGATTTCCCTCCCCATTGTCCCAGAAAGGGGTGGAGCGGCCCAGAGATGGAAGGGATTTACTCTAGGTCACCTGAAAAGTTGGCTCTGGAACCCAATGCTCACTGCCAGTCCAGGGCCCCCAGGCCCAGCCAGTCACCCCATGCTAACCCCGGGTGGGTGGGGGAGCTCCCGGAAGATGGGACGATGGGCCAGAGTACCTGCCTACCACCATCAGCTCCTGCTCTGTCGCCTTCTTGCGGAAGCGCTGCCACACATCGATGGCGAACAGCGTGCTGCTGCTGTTGAAGATGGAGGTGAGTGAGCTCATGAGGGCCGCCATGATCACGGCAATCATCAGGCCCCGCAGACCTGGGGAGAGACGAGGCCCCAGTGGACAGCTGACCCCTTAAGGGCTCTGTCGGGACCGTGGAGGCTGTAGCTGGGACACTGCGATGATTTGGGGAGTGGTAGTCGCCTCCAGGACAATGAATAAAAGGGGCGATGGTGGAGGCGCCCAGGAGGATGCTGAGCAATTTTTTTCTGGAAAGGGAACAGTAAGGCAGTAAGTTTGGGAATCTATAAAAATGGATGACCTTGGGTCTTTACTCTTCCTGGGCCTGATTTCTCACCTGAACAAAGGAAGGGTGGGACCTACGAATATCCGAAGTCCCTCTGACTCCAATGACCAAGCTTCTGGAAATAATGACTGCTTATACCCGCAGCCCTGGTCCCAGCTCAGGTCTTATACCCCCAAATCCACATACCTAACCGCCTCCTGGGTGTCTCCCTGGAAGACAAACCCCTTGAGTTCAAGGTTCCAAACCTAGGTCCCCATCTTCCTCTGGCCCTCCTTCCCTCTTTGGTTAATATCTTTCCAGTCCTCTCACCAGACACCCCAGCTCCCTCCTTCTCCCCCGTGCCTGCTCTGTCCTAGCTAGGCCTCCTACCATCTCTACTAGTTCTTTCATTTATTTCTTATTTTATCAGAGAGAGGGAATAACTCTACCCATCCATTGTTTTCTGGGTCCTCAATCTCAGCATCACTGTAAACCTACCTTCTAAAGACCAAGATCTGAGAGCCCTAATCCCTTTGTTTTTCTTGTCCCCAAAATACAGTGAGTTATCAGGTTCTCCAATTCTATCTCAGAAATGCCTTTCTCCACCTCTAAAGCCTCTGACTCGGTTAAACAACTAATGCCACCTACATAGACCTGGAGACACTCCACTGATGTGTCCCTGCCTCCCCCAAGCCCGTCTCCATCTAGAATCCTCCATGCAGAGTGGTCCTTCTAAAGTACAAATCCAACCACCCGCACATGGGCCCCAGCACCCCTGCCCCTGCCGAGCCCTCCACTGCCCTCAGAGCGAGGCCTGCCCGTGGTATCCCCTTAGGAAGGCTGTCCTCATTCCTCCTCATCGCCGAGTCCTCTCGGGACTCCTTTCAGATCAGACCTCATGCTTTCTCAGCCCTGGGCGTGGTGGGGAAGATGGGACTCACCAATGGGCATGAGGCCCATGACCAGCTTGGGGTAGGCGATGTTGGAACATCCCACTCGGGCCCCACACACTCTTTGGCAGATGTCAGGGTCTACGCAGGCCACTTCATCTGCAGAAGACGGAATGGGGTCGGAGCTGTGTGACCCTATTCTTTCTCAGGTTGGCCCAGTATTTGCTTTCTGACCTCAAAGAAAGTGTTCACTGCACTTGTCTAGAAGGCCAAGGGACAAGTGGTATCTGGTCTCTTGCAAATTTCTTGCTCTTGTGCAAAGCTTGATGGACCCCTTTAGATTTGAAGCCTTATATCTTAATAAAGAAAGGCAAATGTCATTGAAAGGGGCCAAAAATGCCTTCATTTTTTTCAAATAAAGGGGAAGAAGGATTTAAATATGGCATTCAGATATGTTTCTTCTACTGAAATGCTTATTGTATGTTTGGCCCACAAAGCCTTCAATGCTTAATGTGATGTGAGCAGAGCAAGCTTTCCAACCCCTGCTCTGGTCCCACCTTGCCAGGAGCAGCTTCCCCGTCAACCCTTGGCAAGCTGCATCCCAGTGCCCAAAGAGAGAGTAGCACTTACCCGGGTACAGGGCTCGGCTAATCATGCCAGGCATGACGATGAAGAACATGGGGAGGATCTTCAGGTAGCCCCCCAGCACTGAGCCTCCCTTGGCATGGGACAGATTCTTGGCAGAGAGAGACCTCTGCACAATGACCTGAAATGGCAGGAGTGGAGGTGTGCCGCTCTTATGGGGGAGGCGCCCAACTAAGCCACAGGTGAGCCCTGACGCTGGTCACTGCTGTGCCCCTGCCCAGTCCCAGAATGTGTCCAGGCATCCCGGCTTTCTGTGGGAAGCCACCCCACTTCTGGAGGCCCTTACCTGGTCTGTGCACCAGCACCAGGTGGCCAGCACGGTGAGCCCGAAAATGAGACCCGGCCAAGGGATGTCCCCGTTCACAGGGTCACGAAGCATGTGGAAGGCGTCAGGCCGGGGGAGGTGACAGGTGGTGTTGGGGACTGTGACATTAGGGATGGCCTGGCTGTACCGCTGCTGCAGGCCTGGGTACCAGCCCACCTCCTGAAAGCCTGTGGGGAGAGACGCAGTGAGAGAAACAGCCCGAGACCCCGCTGAGCCTGTGCTCCCAGCTTGTGTCAAGATGATTGGCATGAGGATTGGGAATGGGGAAGGGGGGCAGGGGCGGGTTCAGAACCACAGGCTTGGAGCAGAGGGAATACTGCTATTTGAGAGCCCTGACCTGGAGAGGGGACATGGCTCTGGAAAGTTCCAGGCAAGCCATGGAGATGAAAAAGACAGATCAGGGAGGAACTTAGGAGTAAGGGTGGGGGGGGGGGGTATTTAGGCCTCTTCCTTACCTAGAAACATGAGGACCAGGGCTCCCCCAACCATGATCACTGTCTGCAGAGCGTCGGTGTAGATCACAGCCATGAGGCCCCCTGGGGACCCAAGGACAGGGCTCATCAGTCAGCTCCAACAGAGAGGGGTTCCTCTCTGGATGCCTGCCCTGTGTTTGGCCACACTGTGAGTCCCAGGAAGCCACAGAGCCCCCTTAGCCGTGGACTCTGGCCACCTGCCTCTGCACACTTAGTGCTCCCCTCTGTGCCACAATATCAATATTGCTATTCTTCTATCCTTCATAGCAGTTTTGAAAGCCTGAGGAAGATGGAGGATCACCACAGTCCACTGTGTTCAGATGTAGCTTTTTCTGCCCCCACAGCTTCTGGCTGGCCATGTGCTTTTTGTTGTCATTAAATCCCAAGTCCATTCTTTGTACTGTCAGCTCCTCCAGGGATGCTCTCCTCTGTCCCCTCCCATCTTTCAAAGCCAACATAGCCGTAAGTTAAGTCTGGCGTGTGCCAGTGTCTGGGGTGCCCGGTCATGTGGAGGGTGCTTACAAGGAAATAGGACATAGGACAGGTGGGTCTTCCCCTTTGACTCTGGTCCGTCAGGAATTCCCTAATCAGTGTCCTGCTTCCTGATGTAGGCCATCTTTTTAGTCCTTATTAGAGTCTCTTCTGTTCTGTCTGCCTCGCTGTTTCCCCATTTCTGCCTTTTCATCCCCATTTTCTCTCTTCCACTGTGTCTTTCAGTCTGTTCTCTGTTTTTCTCTAATCCTACATTTCTGTCTCGGCTCCTCTTTTGTGTCTGGCTCACTGTCTTTCTCTTCCCCTTTCTCTTTCTCTTCTTCTTTCCCTTTTCCTTTCTCTTTCTCTTTCTCTGTCTCAGGATCAGTTTTCTCTGTCCCTGCTTCTGGTCATCTCTCTCCTTCAGATTTCTATGTCTCTGCAGAAGCATCCTTCTCTACCCCTTCAGTCTCTGTACACAGATATGCCCTTCTCTCCATCCTACCTGCGATAGTGTAGACAGCTGTCACCACCAGCAGGATCACCGTGGAGAGGTAGAGGTTCCAGCCCAAGGCCATCTGGATGAAGAGGGCTCCAGAGAAGATGTCAGTCTGCAGAAAGCCAGAACCCATGAGTCCAGGCCACATGAGACCCTCGGTATGGCTGCTGCAGGTAGGTCGCCTACCTGCTCAGCATGCCAGGTACCACCAGCCTTCCTCACATGATGAAGACAAGCCTGACACACCTGCTAAGGAGTGTGGGTTGATCTGCAGGCACTGAGGAGCTTGGAGACTTTAAAGCAAAGGAATTCTGAGTAAAGCTTTGAAACTAAGGAAAATGTAACTGAGTTGTGCTGATTGGCTGGTGTGTTGACCATGAAGGGAGTAGGGAGAAATGAAGAGAAAGATGGAGGACAAGAAGGTGGCAGCTGAGGGTGGAGAAGGAGAGGACATGGGAGGGGAGAGCAGGAACTTAGGATGTCGCTCAGTGCTCCCCGAGAGAGCATGGCCCCCTCCACTGCTCCGTGGGCCTAGAGCTGACCCACTGTGGCAGGAGCCCTAGTACAGGTAACGTGGGTGGGTTCTGACTACATGCTTGAGTTGATTAGAGGATTTGGGGGTGTGGCCTTTGCCTAAGCTGACAGGGCTGGTTGAAAAAGGGGCCTTGTAGCTTCTTCAGCCCAAGACCTGGCAACTAAATGATTCAGTTCCCATTAGTCTGTGTCCATTGACTAGATATCATGATTATTTTATGAACCTATTACAGGGTCTATAACATGATAGAGTGGAAGGGAACCTGGACTGGCTCATGGGGCCCAAACTTTAGTTCGAGTTCCAGAACTGGCCCTCTGCATGGGCTTGGGCAAGTCATTTGACCTGTCTAGGTTTGTTTCTTGAGTTTAGACCAACAAAGGAACAATAAGGACCTTTCTAACTCTAACATTTCAGGCAATTAGTGAACAGCTATTGAATGAAGAATCAGTTAATGAAAAGATGAATGAATGAATGAATGAATGAATGAATGAATTCTAGATTGTGAGTTCTTCGACTATGGGGGCTGCCATTCACTTCAAACACTTATTACCCATTTCTGATGGCCCCACTGCTGAGGAGAGCATATATTCATAGTATATGGATCCATCCTTCCTTTCTTCTGTCCTCTTGTCCTCCTTTCTTTTCTCCTTTTCTCCTTCCTCTCTCACTCTACTTCCTTCCCTCCCTCTCTCCCTTCTTTCCTCTTTCTTTGTTTCTTTCCTTCCTTCTTATCTTCCTACCTTCCATCATTCACCCCGCCCTTCTTCCTTTTCTTCCTCCCTCCCTCCCACCCAATCTGTCAGCTTCCGGTCAGCATGGAGCCCATGCTAATGTACTCAGCAGTTTCAGAGCAGGCTGGCCACCTTGGAGGGGTACCCACCGATATCTTGGTGAAGCTGTAGAGGATGAGAGACAGGACAGACATGTACACCTGGATCCTCTGGCCCCCGAATCTCTTCTTTAGGTACTGTGGCATTGTGACTACACCCGCTGTGATGTACACTGGGACGAAGATCCAGCCGAGGGCCAGGAGCAGGCAGGTTGCCTGGGAGAGCAGGAGAAGTTATCCAGATTGTAGATGAGGATGAAGGGGCAGCACATGCTATGGGTGAGCCCTGAGCAGGGAGGTAAAGGACCTGGGGCCGGGTCCCAGTCCTTCCGGGTGACCTCAGGTGAGTCCCGCTGCCTCCTCTAGGCCCTGGTTCCCTCATCTTTACAATGGGCTCTCGATTGATTCTCCACCTAGCCTCCCAGGGTCCTATAAGGTTGCTCTCAGCCCTAAGGCCAAATATGGGGGTGGGTTCAGACCCTTGGAGCAGCCAAATCAGCTTCTTACGTTCCACTCGAAGCCGCCCACAGCAAGGCCTCCAGCAGCCCCCGTCCCAGCCAGGCCGATGAACAAGCCGCTGCCCACATTGCTGGACATCAGAGATGCTCCGATCTGCAAGGCACCAGTGAGGTCAAGGGTCAGGGGTGAGGACCACAGCAGTGTGGAGGAGGCATGGGGCTGCTTTACCAGGCGCTGCTCGGGGCATGGAGTGTGACCTGATACATTTAATCTTCACAGATATCTGGAGGGAGGGGTATTCATCTTCCCAATCCACAGAGGAAGGGACAAATGTTAGGAGAAACGACATCACTGGCTGCAGGTCACCCAGTGAGTGAGTGGCAAAGTGGGAGAGAAGGGAAGCTGTGGGCAGCTGCGGGAACGCCGCCCACATCGGGGCCTCCGGAGAGAAGGAAGCCGAAGAGGCTGGGGGACCCTCCCAGGACTGCCTGCCTGCTGGCTCCTGGGCAGGGCCAGGCAGAGGGAGGAGCTGAGAGGCTGAGCACCAGCTGGACCAGCCCTGAGTTGAGTTCATTGTCTGTCTGTTTGTTTGTGGTACTGGAGAGGTAACCCAGGAGCCTTCTACCTCTGAGCTATATCTACAGCCCTTTATTTTCTTTTAATTAATTACTTTATTTATTACTTTATTACTTTATTTATTACTTTATTAATTTACTTATTGGTATTGGGGAGTGAACCTAGTCGTGTCTGGTCTCTGAGCTACACTCCCAACCTTGCTTTATTTTTTAATTTTGAGGCAGGGTCTTGCTAATTTACTGAGGCTGCTCTTAAACCTGGGCTCCTCCTGTCTCAGCCTCCCAAGTACTGGGATTACTGGCATGTGCCATCACACACTGCTTGAGCTCCTTTTTCTCCAGGAAGGCAGCCAACTCCTCTAAGGCAGTAGAAGGCCACAGCAGTTTAGTGATTATACCATTGCCAAGCACCAGGTAACCTCTCTATATTAACTCATTTAATCTTCGGGACATCCCTACAAGGTAGGCACTATTACTGCTGTGGGATATTTATATGTTAAAGACTTGGTCCCCAGCATGTGGTGTTACTAAGCAGTGGTGGAACTTTTAAGAGACAGGGCTTAGTGGGAGGCATTAGGTCACCTGGAGTGTGCTTTTGAAGGGAATTATGGGACCTTGGTCTCTTCCTCTTTCTCTTTTGCTACAGAACCAAACTTGAGTGGAAATAAATCTTTTCTCCCTGAGATAAAGCATGGATTATCTCTGGCATTTATTATGGTAACAGAAAACTGATTAACTCAATTCTTATCACTATTTTACTGATAAGGGAACTGGGGCATAGATAAGTTTCCCAAGTCCAGGAACTAAATAGTAACCAAGTGAATCTTCAAATCCTGGCTATGGCTCTCCTAACAACTGCACAACTGTGCTTGACATATAATAAGCACTGTTCACTGTTAAGTTCTGTTATTAAAGGGGATCCAGGACTGGGAAGGAAGGGGCAGCAGGAAGGGCTTGGGGCCTGGGAGGAGGCCTGAGGGGACCTTGGAGACACACTTGGGGGCTGTAACCTGTGTCACCTTAATAAAATCACTTCTCACAAGGCCTCAGCTTCTTCACCTATAAAATTTAGGGGCTCACCTTGTCCCAGCATCTTGTTCTTCTAGAGGTGTTGAGGAAGAGAAAGCGATAAGAAGGGAAAGGGATTGAGAAACCCAGGGAAGAGGCAGCAGAGCAGCATGGAGGAAAGTGGCCTGAATCAGCCTCTACACTCATGCATGTACAGACACTCACACATGCACAGCCAAATGCACATGCTCACACACATGTACTGACAAAGTTGTGTGTGCAACTCACATGAACATACACATGCTCGTGTGCATGCACACATACTTACTTACAAGTGACTACTTTTCCACACACACACATAACCACATGTACTTTCACACTCACACACACACACTTACACTCATACTTCTGCATATACTCACACTCACATGCATGCGCACAGTGCACACACACATTTTGAAGATGGACACACACCTACACCCACACTCACACATATATTCACACACTCATACAAATGCGTACACTCACATGCACTCAAGGACACACGCTCACTCATTCTCATTCTTAGGTGGCCCAGGGCTGCTAGCAGGTCTGGGCTAGATCACCTAGACAGAGCAGAGAGCACTGGGCCCCTGCTTTAGAGGAAGCATGCTCCCCAGGAGCAGTAAGGCATGTCCACCTTGCTCCGCCCAGGGCTCCACACTCCTCAACAAAGTCCATGGGGAAAGCCAGGGGAGGAACCATTCCGGTCTCTCTGGAGCAGGGGTGGCTGCTTCTCTGTCTCTCTTGGGATTCCAGCCACACACTTTCTTCGGAGCACAGTCTCAGGACTGGGAAGACACGCAGACATGCAGCTCCAGAAGTGTTAGCCCAAGCTTCCTGCACCCAGGGCTGGTTCTGAGCCTGGCCACAGGCTGGACCTGGGTCTCAGGCAGGAAGCACAGCTCAGAGCCCTGGGAAGCCATTCTGTCTTCACCTGGGTGTCTGCACTGTGTTGAGGCACACAGGACCTGGAAGCACTTGGCAGGGCACCTTCTCCTGCTCAGAGGCCTGGGGCTTCGTCACTCCCATGGTGGGATCCAGAGCTCTGTCCTGAGTCGAATGGGCAGCAGCCTAGGCCCTGGGCAGGCCAGAGGAGCCTGCTGTCCTGCTTCTTTCTTCTTACCCACACTCATTCCCATGCTGTGACTTGGGGGGCACTAGCTGAGCAGGACTATTTCCAGGGGATTTTCTTTCTCCTGATGTGGGCATGGCTGGTATCTCCAGTGGCTTGTCTCTGTCCCTATGAGCTGACAGGCCCTCAGTGCCCCCCTCCCCCCCAGTCTCAGGGATACTATTATGCTGGACAGCTCGAGAGCTCCCTGCCCTTAGTTCCTCTTGTCCCAGGTACCCGAACCTTCCTGAGAGCCCTGAGTCTCCTCCAGAGGACCAAGGCAGAAGTGGGAAGAGGTAGGAAGGTGTGTGTGTGTGTGTGTGTGTGTGTGTGTGTGTACGAAAGAGTATGACTGTAAGATTTCGAGAGTATGAATGTGAGAGTGTGCGAATGAGAAAATGTGTGAGTGTGCGTGAGATTTCGAGAGTACTTGGAGTATGAGTGTGTGAGTGGGAGAGTGTGTGTGCTGTAGTGTGAGTGTGCACATGCGTGCATGTGTGTGTGGGTGTCTTGGTGTGAGTGTGTGCATGCACGAGTGTGAGTGTGAATCTGGCGTGCCTGGGTGTGTATACGGCTTCAGTTTCCGCTGGGACCAGTGACTGCACTATGAGCTCTCCTGGGCTGGCCACACCTCCCCCCATCCCATTCTAGAAGGTGAAGGTTAGTTTTGAGGACTGGTAGAAATGTGGGGTACTCTGATGTGAGAGATTGGAGTTTACAAGGGCTTAGGTATCGATTGCTTGAGGTGTTGGGGTTTCACTTGATTCTCCTCACTTGCCTACTCTTTGTTATTAAGCTCATGTGTCAACTTCTAGAGGAAATTTTTCTCATCCTCACCAGCCCACAGCACTGCCTGTGGCTAGGGGGCGTCCACTAAGCTCTTGCAATCGCTGGTGCTTCCCCAGCTCAGCTTTGCTGTGTGCTTCATGAGTCTGTTTGCCCAGCTCGACTCTCAGCTTCTGTAAGAGGGAGAAGCCATCCTGCGTTCCATTTCTTCAGGTTCAGTGCCTGGCATAGGGCTCGCAGCTAGGAGGTGCCCAGGGGGATGCTTGTCTGAGGTGTATGTTAGCAAGGCAACTATGCTTATGGGGTGGATTGGAGAGGGAGAGGTGTCCTGGCTAGGGAACCCCAGTGGGAATCTATTGCTTCAGCCCAGCCAAGAGGAGAGTAAGACCAGGGTGGTGCAGGAGGAGAGCAGGGAGGGGAGGAAGCAAGGCCCACTCACCGGCCACCAGCTCATGGATCTCCCTGCCAGGAAATAGCCACCAATGGTGCCTCGGCTTGCACGGATGGACGACTGGAAAAGAAATGGCAAGAGAAGAGGAATTCCTGAGCCTGCCTGCAGCTTCACCCATCTGCCCTGCCCTTGACACAGGCCCAGTGGGGTCACAGAGGGTGACAAGTGTGTCAGGGCAGAGCCTCCCGAGTGCATCTTTGGGAAAGTCACTGGCCCTCTATGAACCTCGACACCCATCCTCAGGACTGGTATGAAGATTGCAGGAGGTAAAGCGCGGCCAGGGGCTTCGTGAATGCCAGTGCTGGCCGGGCGCCAGGTGGTTATCACTGTCCCGTATCCTTCCCTGCCCCAGGTGGGCTCTCAGGAGGAGGTTTGGCATCTCAGCCTCAGGTGCATCCTCACTGCCTCTTCTAGGCCTTCTCCTAGCTGGGCTCTGCATCGGAGAGGCCATTTTCCCCGTTCCAACCTTGGGATTCCAGCCCTTGGGTCGGATGAGGAGCTGTGTTTGGAGCACCCTGGGCTGACCTGAAGTCAGACATTAGCACTGAGCCCCATCCCGGACCCTGAAGGAACGAGTAGTAGTTAGTGAATGGCCTGTTGGGGGCTTGGGGCATGCTCTGAGGAGCGAAGATGAAGCAGAGAACAAGAGCTGTCTCTGGAACACGGACACGGTGGGGCAGGCAGGGGGAGGGGAGGGTGAGCTCAAGGTGGCAATTCTGAGGCAGAGGGCACCGCTTCTCTGACTGGGTCTGAGATGGAAGAAGTCCTTGAAGGAGAGGAAGGAAAAGGAGGAAGGAATTAGTCACTGGAGAGTGATGGGAAGGGGGACAGCACTTGTTAGGCTTTTACTTGAACCTTCCCGTGTCACCCAGGGTGCTCTCAGGGGACATAGGAGGAGCACAGCTTGATTTTACAGTTGAGGAAATTGAGGTGGGGAGGCCCCTCCCAGGATCCCTGACACTTGTCCTCCCACGTCTTCCTTGCACCAGCCCAGGGAGGCAGGGACAGTGGCCTTCCCTCAGAGGGGAGGGGTGTAAAACCCTGAGAGGCTCCTGATCAGGTCAGAGCTGGGAAGTGACTATCTAGGACTCTGACCAGAGTCAGCCTGGCAGTCCAAAGGTGCTGCAGCCGTTCAGCACTACCACCTGTGCGCCAGGCATTGGGCCAGGTGTTCACATGCATCCTGATGCTGAATGATCACAACTCTCTACAACACTGACTTTACTCTCCATGTCCACATGAGGGAACTGAGGCTCACAAAGACATTCTCGGGGCACATGGCTCTGACTGCTGGAGTTGGGACCTGAATTCAGGGCGCCCTGACCTCAAAGCCTGGCCTCTGTCTGGGGCATCACAGGTCCCGTGAACAATGGAGAACAGAGGGACCTTGAAATCTGCTTGGCGCCCTTGCCTGAGAGCACATGAGCTCCTGATCCTTGGCAGAGACACCAACAGGATTGGAGGAGGGCTGGCATTCAGGCTTTCAGAGTTGAGGGTCTCAAGGTGGGATGAAGGCAGAACTGAGACTCGGGGTGCCTAGCAATGGTTGGGACCAAAAGTGGCAGATACATAGACAGGGAGACAGGAGTCTGGGTTCTAGGTGTGGCCTGCCTCTGGCTTTCTGTGTGACCTCAGGCATGCCACAGCCCTCTCTGGGCCTCAGTCCCCTTCTATGGAAGGAGAATGGTTCCTGGAGTCAGTTCCATCTTAGCTCCCTATGGTCTGTGATCTGCTTCCTTCTGCTCACCCTTGCCCCCAGCTCACAGTAAGAGGTTGCCTCTGCTCCCCCCCTGCCAGTCCCCACTCACCCAGATCCCCACAGCGATGACAAAGACAAAATAGATGACCACCACCACAATGTCATAGGCGTGCAGGCTGGCTCCGGAGTCCCCCGAAGCTCCAGTCGCCATTGCTGCCCGCTCCTTGCTCATCTCTTGGTCACTCCCTGGCAGGCTGGACTTTGAGGTGCTCCTGGCTTCTTTCCTTTCCTTTAATGATTAAACAACCCCAAGCACCATTAGCCTTTGAAAAAGCCCTGAGGCTGGCATGTAAGGTCCTGCCCACTTTCCTCCCAATTGCCAGCCGTCCCCTGCAGAGCCCCCCCCCAATACCCTTTTCCCTGCTGCCACTGGTGCGCACACACCCGTACACACATGTGCATGCATACACACTCCCTCCCTGCCGTCAGAGGAGTAGGAGCAGGAGGAGAAAAGGAGCAGAGTCCTAGGACCCCAGAGCTCAAAAGAGCTACAGAAATCAAGGTGTTCAAGTTCCTGCTGTGTGAAGGGGAAACTGAGGCCCAGGATACAAAAGGTGGAGCTGGGACTGGAGTACAGGTATCTTGATCATTTTTTGATGTAATTTTCCTTCACACAGTGGAAGGAGACAAGGGAAGAGAGGGGAGGAGGCCGCCAGTGCCCTCACAAAGTGGCCACGCCTCACTTACTCCCACCTCTGACCCACCAATGTGCCAAGTTCCTTTTTTTTACAGTGTAAAAATTCAAGGCCCAGGAAAAGACAAAAGGTTATTTTATTTTATTTTTGGTATGGGGATTGAACCCAGAGGCATTCTACCTCCAAGCTATACCCTAGCTTGATTTTGTATCTTATTTGGAAACAAGGTCTCACTAGGTTGCCGAAAGCCTCGCTAAGTTGTCAAGGCTGACTTTGATTGTGATCCTCTTGTCTCAGCCTCCCAAGTTCTGGGATTACAAGCATGCACCACCATGCCTGGCAACAAAGAGTTATTCTAAGTAACAGAGCAGATTCGTCTGTAATGAGGAAAGGCCAGAATTCTCATCTTCTGATCCCTGGCCCACACTTCCTCTTCAGTGCTATAACAGATGAAATGGTGGCATCAGGAGGCCTTCCTGAAAAAGATGCAGAATTCCCTGAACCCAGAAAAGACCATCTTCTGGGAACTCAGGTAGCCTGCCTTCTAGTCCCAGTGGCAACTCTCACCTCTCACCAAACAACTGCAAATGCCTTTGGGCAATTTGCTGACTGTCTCTGAGATTGGGTGCCCTCACCAATGTGCCTGCGTTATGCCTTCTTCACAGGGCCAATGAGGTTGGGATGTCCTCCTGAGACCCTCTATAATACTCAAGTTACTGCATGCTCTTGGATTTAATATAGGGAAACCAAAACTGACCCATCTAGCCAAGTGGCCCAGATACCAGACACAAGGCATGTCTTTTCACATGGTGTTTCAGAAACAACTGCATTTTGGCACTTCAATCTGGTGAATATTACCTTGCATACAGCTGCTGTACAGACAGGCAAGGGCAGGTAAAGGGGTCTGGCTGACCATGAACTATGGGACCCCTAACATCCTATGTGAATCTCAGGACTGGGTGTGAGAGCTAAACCTTCTTCCCTTCCCTTTTTTGAGTAAGGAAAATAAGAGACAGGATCCTAGGTCTCCTGTCTCTTGTTCCCCTAGCCAAGAACCTCAGGCATAGGCTACACTGAGCTCCAGGGTATGGGGCATTGATCTGGGAGGAAGGTCAGGGTAGTCCCCAGCTAGGACAAGGCTCAGCAGAATCTAGCACTCATTTGTGTTAGATGCAATAGGACAGAAAGGTAGATCAAAGTCTTTGCAGAAAAAGTACTTTCACATTAAGAGTAAGAGTTTATCAGACAAGTGAGAGAAGCGAGAGGATCAGGACCTCTGTTAGCAACATAAGGGAAACGTGAAGGACCAGATGGTCAGTCTGACAGTCCCTGGGGGAATCTATGTGGAAAAACAGTGAGAAATGAGGCTGGTAGATCCGTGGGTGTTGATCAGGAATAGGAGAAGGGCAGATCTGGGCTCAGGCCACCGAGAAGTCCACAGAGATGTGTCCTGGGAGGAAAAGAAGGGAAGAGCAGAGTAGCAGGGAGAAGACATCTAAGTCCTGCATTTCCTTCTGCCCTCTCCCCCAGGAAGGGTGCACCTTGATCCTACAGGTTCTACTGCCTCTATGGCCTCTGTCCCTGTGTCCCCAAGCACCTTCTCACAGAGGCCTGAGGCTGAGCCCCACCTCCTGCACATCCTAATCCTAAACCAGCAGATCTGGTCACATAGGATTTGCCTAGTGCTAAACCACTCTTTCAATGCATCCAAGACTCATCTATCTCACGAGGTGATTCAGCAACCAGGGCCCAGAAGAATCAGGAAGGGAGCAAAAGGCTGTGAAACAGCTGGAGTAGAGAGTTGAAATCTCAGGCACAAGCCCAAACTTCTGACTCATCAGTGAGCCCCCGTCCCCCCACGCAGGGTCTGTTTAGTTTTGCTTTACCCAGAGTTTTGTTACTTGTGTCCCAGCTCACAACATTGGAAACAACAAATTAGGAGGGGGTTAGGTAGGTGCCCAGGGGCAGCAAGGAGAAAGGCAGCTGATGGGTTGATGGTGCAAGAATGTCATTAAAAGCAGTGAAAGCAGAAAAGCAGAAAAGATGATGCAGAGGATGTTTCCCAGATACAATTTAGGGCAGTCAAACCTGTAACATATAGGGTAGATCAATTATCAACTAAGGACATTCTTGAATAGCAGCCAAGAATTCATACAGGTGGGTGGCCCAGAGTCATCAAGAAGATATGACTATGGCCTTTATCAATTTTCTGCTTAGAAGGCATGTGTTACCAAATCCAGCAGGAAGAGTTTCAACAAAATAAAACATTTTAGGGAGGAGCTGGCATTCAGGAATGAGACTTCAGTTATCCAGAAAACTATCTCAGAGAATTCCCAAGAGTGGAAGGTGTACTCTTTCATTCTTACAAGTGAGTTTTTTGTGTGTGTGTGTGTGTGTGTGTGTGTGTGTGTGTGTGTGCGCACCTGGTAGTGTGCATGGCATGGAGGCACAAGAATATGTATAATAATTCACAACTTGATGGGGAAGACACACGGTCACACAGGACAGGTATTCACTCACTCCCGTTTTTCTCTTAGCAGAAGAGCTCAGAGGAAGGAGCAGTGGAGTCCAGTGGGGTGAGTGGGAGAGTGTTATGGATAAGGGATAAGGGAGTGGTCTGAACTGTGGATAAAACATAGAAAATTATAATAGACTGATATGGAAGTTTTTACTGAGGTACTAGCCAAGGCATACTGTATCTAAGAGAAAAAAAGAGATCTCACAATTCCTGATTCCAAAACTTAACTAGAAAGCTACAGTAACCAAAACAGCATGACACTGACATAATGTTAGGCACACAAACCTATGGAAGAGAATGCAGAGCCAAGAAATAAATTGTTACATGTAGGATCAAATGATTTTCAAGAAGGGTGCCAAGATCACTCAATAGGGAAAGAGCAGTCTTTTAAACCAGTGGTGCTGGGAAAAGTAGGTATGCACATGTAAAAGAAAGTAGTTGAAATGTAATTGTAAAGAAGTTAATGCAAAAATTAACTAAAAATGGATAGAAGACATGAATGCAAGAGGTAAAATAGTGAGCCGGGTGTGGTGGTGCCCGCTTGTAATCCCAGCATTTGGGAGGCTGAGACCGGAGGATCCGGATTCGCGGCCAGCCTCAGCTACCTAGTGAGGCACTCCGCAAATTAGTGAGAATCTGTTTCAAAATAAAGAATAAACAATAGGGCTGGGGGTATAGCTCAGAGGTAGAATGCCCCTGAGTTCAATCCCCAGGACTGAAAAAAAAAAAAAAAAAAAAGAAGTAAAATTTAGAAGAAAATGTAAGGGGAAACATTCATGACACTGAATTTGATGATGATTTTTTGGCTGTGACACCAAAAGCACAGCAAAAAGAGAAAAATAAAATTGGACTTTATCAAAAATAAAACCTATGCATTGAAAGACACTATCAGTAGAGTGAAAAGCAATCAATGGAATGTGGTAAATTATATATATATATATGCATTTTTGATAGGGTATTACTAGCCAGAATATACAAACAACTCCACTAAATTCACACAAGCAAAACAAACAACTCTATTAAAAAATGAGCAAAAGACTTGAACAGATGATTTTCAAAAAAAGTTATGCAAATAGCCAGTAAGCACATGAAAAGATGCTCAATATAATTAATAATTAGGGAAATGTGAATCAAACCTACAAATGGAATACTACTTGACACCCACTAGAATTGCTAGTCTCAAAAAAAAAGAAAATAAGTGTTGGTGAAGGTATAGAGAAATTGGAATCCTCATGCACCACGGATAGGAATATAAAATTGTCTAATCACTATGGAAAATAGTATAGCAGTTGCTCAAAATTTTAAAAAGAGAATTACCATGACCCACCAGTTACACTTTAGTGTAGACCCCAAAGAATTGAAATCAGGGTCTTGAAGAGATACTGGTACACTCATGTTCACAGCAGCATTATTTCCAATTGCTAAAAGATAGAAGCAACTCGAAGGTTTATCATTGGGTGAACACAGAGACAAAATGTGGTATACATACAATGGAATAGTATTCAGCTTTAAAAAGAAAAGAGATTCTAACCTATTCTACAACACAGATCAGCCTTGAAGACTTCATGATAAATACAGTCACAAAGGGTAAATACTGTATGATTAGTATATGTGAAATACCTAGAGTAATCAAAGTCAGAGAAAACAGAATGGTGGTTGCCAACAGCTGGGGGAAAGGGAATTAGGAGTTAGTGTTTAATAGGCACAGAGTTTCAGTTTGAGAAGATGAAAGGAGTTGCAGAGCTGGAGAGTGGTGATGATCGTACAACATAATAAATATATCTGACATCCCTCAATTGCATAATTAAAATGGTTAAATTTACATCATATTTTTCTACTATTATAAAACGTATAGGAAAATTGGCGTCAAATTACATAAATTACAAAGACCCCATAAGGGGGAGACAAAGAGATCTGGATACATCTTTGTTACATTTTCCAGCACAAAAGAGAAGGGTATGGGGCTGCTTTCCCCTGCCCCAAATGTAGTTTTGGCTCCAGGAACTTTGACTGGGAAATTTGGAGAGCTTGTTAGAATCCCCCTCAGCTGGGGTCAGATGGACCTGAGTCTGACTCTAGCCTGAGACATGGAAAGGGCAAGAGTCAGCGCTGTTGGGTGGTTGGTAGTTACTTGGGTATTGGCCTGCACCCTGGGGTAGGGCAGAGATTGTGTGTTTTTGTTGTGTGTATATGTAGACTAAACATGGGCCACATGCATGAAAGAAGACAGCTTGGGGATCTTCTTAGATCCTGTCCGACCAGCTGCCTCAAGGGGCTGGGTGGGGCCCCAGCCCATAGAATCTGGAAGTGAGCACTGAATTGCAGAGGCTGCTGAGGAACTGAGTGGTTGATGCCTTGGTGCTCAGTCTGGGAGGCCCTGGGGAGTTCCTCAGGCTGAGGGATCCTGAATACTCCACAGGGAGCACCCACAGGGAAGAGTCAACCTTCTATTGCTCCAGCCCATGAGCCAGAGCCTTCCTAGAAAAACCCTGCTCCAGCCAGAACCTTCCCTCTCCCTAGATCTTCTCCCTCCTCCTCACACTGCAGCACCCAAGGGTCAGAGTATCTCTTCTCAAGAGGAGAGGAGCTGAGAGAGAAACAAGAAAAGAATGGACAACATCCCCTTTTCTCCAAGGCAGATAGGCCCTGAAGCCAGCCCCACTGGGGCAGGACCTGCAGGGAGGAGCCTTGCCTTTGAAGACTGAAGTGCTGAATAATCTGAGGTACTCAGCATTATAATTTCTCAATAATATATAGACTGGAATTCTTTTTAGACTTAGTGATAACAGGCTGGGCGTGGTGGTGCACGCTTGTGATCACAGTACTTGGGAGGCTGAGACCTGAGGATTCGGGTTCATGGACAGCCTCAGCCACTTAGTGAGGTCCTCGGCAATTTAGTGAGACCCTGCTTCAAAATAAAGAATAAAAAAATTAGGAGGGCTGGAGGTGTGGCTCTGAGGTAGAATGCCCCTGGGTTCAATCCCCAGTACTGCAAAAACAACAACAACTAAAAAACAACAACAAAATAGAATTTCTATGGCTTAATTGCAACCAGAAAACTCACAGAGCTTCCTGAATTTTAATCTAGGGGTAAGGGAAGGACATGAACATGTTGAACATGTTGCTTAAAAAAACTGTCTTTTGGATCACACCCCTGAGTCCAGCTTGTTCCCCCTATGACTCACAGTTCGTGGAAGACCAGGCCCCTGCTGCTGCCATCTAAAGCCTGGGCATGCCCTCGGCTTTTGGCTGTGCCCTCAAAAACAGGAAACCACTTGGGAGGTTGAGACAGGAGGATCACAGGTTTTCAGCCAGCCTCCGCTACTTAGTGAGGCCCTCTGCAACTTAATGAGATCCTGTTTCAAAATATAGAATAAAAAATAGGATTGGGGGTATAGCTTGGAGGTATAATGCCCCTGGATTCAATCCGGAGTACTGAAAAAAAAAAAAAAAACCAGAAACCATAGTTCTGCTCTGAATCCCTGAATCCGAGGGCAGCAAATCCCACTAGCTTCACAGCTTTGTCCTCCCAGGTCACCACCCAAAATGTGAGTCCCTTTGGACAGCTCAAATCTCTATCCTTTCTACCCGATCCATGCTGTATCTGCCTGGCCCTCCCCCACCTCAGCCATTCTCCAGGCCCCGGTGACCAAATACTGCTCAATTGTCTAGCTCTCTGTTGGTAGACTCTGCCAGCTGTCACAGAGACCACTGTCCTGGGGACACCTTCCATAGCAGCCTGCTCCCAGACCCCTCAGAGTTTGGGTCAGAACCCTCTTTGTGTTTCCTTGCTGCCAAACTGAACTACATGGAATTCCCAGAAGTGCCGGGCTCCCTGCCACTTCCAGGTCTGTGTGAGCTGCATCTTCTACCATGTGGTCCTTTCTCAGAACTCTTTTCTGATCCCAAGGTAGGAGCATCCACAACCCCAAAGGGATCCTTGTGTATCTCTCTGTATGTAACTGACAATTTGAGGCCCACCTGCTTTAGATGTACCTCCCTCCCCAAGGCCCTTACTGTCTCATTTATACTCATGCCCCCAGTGACTGGAGCAAAGCCACTGAGCAGAGGCGATGAGACCTGCCTCTCTTGGGGCTGAGTGGGAGTGGAGGAGAAGGAGGTGGCTGGTGCAATGGCTTGGCAGAGATGGACATGGGGGAGAGAGGAGAGGTCCTGAATGTTCCCATCAAGAAGCTGGACATGTACTGATCTGTGTGGCTTTCACCCCATGGGGTTGTGCCTCCTCCCCATGGTGGCCCTTCTCCTCACCCAGTTCCCAGTACCTGCAAGAGCTCATTGCTTGCCCAGAGCCCTGGGTGAGAAGCAGCCTTGGTTTGACCCAATCAGAAAAACGGACAGGACCACCAGGCTGGGTCAGGTGGGAGCCTTTGACCGGAGAAACACTGATGGGGAGGCCTGAGCAAAGGACATTCATGCTGACCATGCAGGGTGACCCTTGACCCCACCACCCTCAACCACACCATGGGATCCACTTTCATCTGGAGGGAGCACCTCTGGTGCTGCTGCCCGGGTGCTCCTCTGTCTTATTCTGGCACTCCTCACCCAAGGAGATTCCTGGGCAGGCTCCAGGTAGCTCTCTCTGGCTGGCTACTTGCAAGTTCTTCCTAATAATCACTCTCAGCCAAGCCTCCTGCTGACGACTTCATCTTCCAGAATAATGAGGGGTGAGGAGATTAATGCTTATGAGTACTGCAAAGGTCACATCAGAGATGTGATCTCCACTGATAGGTGACCCCCCTGACGGCTTCGTCATTCCCATTTTTGAGTGAGAAAAACTTATTGGTTAGTTTCTATAACTGGTTTGAGTTTTGGATTCAAGCTTGCCTGACCCTATTCTACGCCTACTGACCCTACATCTAGGGAAAGAGTTTGGAAGGGACATCCTTTCTGATTGGGAGTGGGGGGAGAAATCAGCTCTGTACTGTGTCTTCTGATGGGAGCTCTGAATAGGGCACTAAGGTAGTTGTTCTGGGGACAAAATACCCCACTTCTTCTGAGCCCCAGTTCCAGGATCTTGTCAGCCCCTCTCCTGCCATCCCAGCCTCACTCACCCTCTATCCCTGCCCTACTCCAACCCTGGGACCTCAGGCCTCGGGGTGCTACTGTTTCCACACAGCTGCCTTCAGCTCAGTTCGAATCTTCATCCACTCTCGGAGCACTGTGCACCAGGCCCGAGTCAGACTGTGCCGATGCACAACTTCGGGGAACACCAAACCCCAGAAGCACAACACCAGCAGTGCCTCAATGTTGTAGAAAGCACTGGGGATGAAGACAGAAGCAAGACCAGGCCCTGGAGGGGGAAAATGCCTGGTGTACCAAGGCCAGGACAGGCCCTGCTGTCTCCTTCATGCTACCCCTTCCCCAGCCACCAGAGGGCTGAGCATCCAGAGTACCCTCATGTCCAGATCACTCCTGGGAACAGAAGAAGACCCATGTGGACAGGGCAAGACTGAGAAATATGGTAACAGACACTCAGGGATGGAGAAAAGAGAGGAAGGAAAATGAGGAAGAGTTATACATTCTAGTCACAGGAAACTTACCCCTGCCAGACATGGCTGTCCCCTACCTGTACGACTTGGCCTGTATAAAGTCCCTTGGGGTCAGTGTCTCAGCCTCAGCCTCCTGAGCCACAGCTCCCAGGCCTGGTGTGGCTCTGGCCTGGCTTCTGACAGCTCAGGTAAAGCTGTAGGTGAACACTGGCTCCACCCCCAGGTGAGGTGGCAGGGGAGGCCCTGAAATCTCACTCTAGTCCATTGGGCCTGGGCCTTGGGTGCTGTGGGACAGTCTATTCCTCTGCCAAGTGTTATCCGGGAAGAGAGAGAGCTTGCTCTCAGCTCAGAGTTCCCCAGGGCCCTGGGGTCAGGTGGGAAGGGAGACTCAGCTCAGAATGGGGTGCTCTCCCTGCTGGTGCTGGTAGCCTGCTCCCACACACCTGGACAAACAGGTTTCTCAAGACAGGAGGAGGCACAGACTTTCACCTGCAAGAAGAACAAGTTCCGGGGCTCTAATGCACAGCAGCATGGTGCCTGTGCTTAATAATGCCATCTTGTGTACCAGACACTTGCCAAGAAACTAGTGTCAAAGTGTCCTCACCACTCACACGAAAGGTAACTATGTGAAGTGGTAGTGTGTTGATTAACTTGATTGAGGTAATCATTTTGCATTGTATGATACTTAAATCATCACACTTTAAATGTATATTTTATTAGTTAATTATGCTTTAATAAAGCTGGGAAAAATAAAATTAAATAAGACACACACAAAGACAGGAGGAGGTGATGGCCAATAGTAGAGACACAGGAGCTTAGGAGGTTTGGAGTTTAGGAGGAGGTCTCGGCATTGGGCTATAGCTCATATACAGGTGTGATGCATATATGCACATACACACACACACACACTCACGCTCCTGCACACAGACCCGACAGGTTTATCTAGGAGAATTCTGTGGAGTAATGATGAGTACACAGAATTTAGAGTCAGACAATCCCAGGTTCACTTAGACCCCTTTGCTCACTAGCAGGGTGACAGAACAAAGCACTCCACGTTTCTCACTCCTCTTTTTCTCTTCTATGCAATGGAGATTATAGCTATCTCAGAAGCTGATAGAGGATGAAATAAGAGTGGTTGTGAAAATGTCCTGCAGTTTTAAAGGGGAGACAAGGCTGTTTCCTGGTCTTCTAGCAAGATTTCGGAATGGAGCATGATTGTCTGTCGTGTGGTCTGGCAGAACAGTCCAGTGGTGCAACAAACTTGAATTCTACATGGGGCTAGGAGAAGCATCTTACCCACTAAGCCAAAGATTCTTCATCTGTAAAGTGAGATGATAACATGTACCTTTTAATGAGTTGGGAACATTAAGTTAGGTACTGTGTATGGAACAGGTGTTAGAATGGGACTCTTTCTGCTTTGGTTTTAGCTGAGATCTGAAGGTCAAGAAGAAGATAATAGGCACATACTCTCCCCATGCTAGACATGAGACACAACGTAGGGGGCCCATGGGAATGCACCCCGCTCAGATGATCTGCTGCTTTGGCCGCCCTTCAGGACTGCATTTACACTGAGGCCACCCTTTCTCCAAATACTGCAGCCAATGACTGAGCATGGCTGACCCGCCCATTCCTGAGGGACATGTGACCTATCCAATGAGCATTCTTAGCTGCAGGACTCATCACTGGCTGAGTTGAAATTTTCTTAGAGTGGAACTAGAAGTTGAAACTCTTCCTACCCTATCCCTTTTCCTCTTGTCCTCAGTTATTTCTGCTTTCTTTTTATTTTTCATCCATTGTTCCCATGTCTGCAAGAGAGCCGATCCTGCCTGTGCTGCAGCTTCTTGGAGGAACCCCTTTTGTCTGCATTCCTGTCATCCACTTCCAGCTTGTGGTGTAGAAAGAGTCAGGGAGAGGCTATGGGGGTGACCTGGAGCCCCGTGACTGCTCCCTCGTCTGGGGAGGAGGTGGGCCCTTTCACCGTCACATCAGAACAAAGGAGAAGAGCTTTGAGGGTTTGTGTCATAGCTTTACATGTATCCCAAGACCTGGTGACTTATGGGAGGAAGATGGTCTAGGTAGAAGCATTTTGAAAAAAGGGGAGTGACCCCACAGAGGAGTGGAGGCCAGAAGGCCAGGGTCTGGAGCATGAGAAACCACAGAGAGGCCTCTGCTCTGAACAGATAGGGCCAAGGGTTGGAAGCCCCATCATACCACCCTCACTCTCCCCTGCACTCCCCACCCAGGGCCCCATGTCCTGTGACTGCTAAATGGCTTCTGTCCTTCTTGCCTTCCTCTGGCTGCATTTGCTGTCCATCCTGATGCCTGGACACAGAGTCATCTTGAGATGTGAGGTGTGAGGTGCAAGCGGCCTTATGTTGGGTGTCTGCATCCTGTCAAGAATCTGAACTTTCAGCAGTTGAGGTGGTGCACATATGTGATCCTAAGTACTCAGGAGTCAGAGGCAAGAGGATTATAAGCTCCAGGCTAACCTAGGAAACTTAACTGAGACCCTATCTCAAAATAAAAAAATAAAAAAATAAAATAAAATAAAGGCTGGGGATGTAGCTCAGTGTAGAGCTTAAGACTAGTATGTACTAGGTCCTAGGTGAAACCCCCAGAACTACAAAAAAAGAATCTGATTTTTTAAAAATTCATGAATGGAAAGGACTAGATGCTAGAAGACACTATTACTAGTACTACTAGCCACACAACAGTTTATAGTCTAAATGGCATACCATTCTCTTATTGTCTTTACCCACAAGCCCCAAGGCTTGGCACTGCCAAATGGCTTGTCATTTGTGGTAGAGAACTTAGATGCCCATCCAGGTGGGCCATTCCTCTCTCTATAATGCTGAAGCAAAGTTTAAATGAGTAATATACTGCATCAAGCAGAACTATTATAGAAGGTGCTCTAAAAAAGGTTGGATTTGAGCTGGGCAGGAAGAATAAGGAGGATTTTGTTAGAAAAGGAAACAAAGCAGGCCCAAGCAGAGGGATAGTATAAGCCAATGAGTCGAAAATGCTGGGAAGCCAGGCGTGGTGGTGCACACTTGTAATCTCAGCATTTGGGAGGCTGATCCGGGTTCGTGGCCAGCCTTAGCTACCTAGTGAGGAACTCTGCAACTTAGTGAGACCCTGTTTCAAAATAAAGAATAAAAAATAGGGCTGGGGGTATAGCTCTGAGGTAGAATGCCCCTGAATTCAATCCCCAGTACGGCAAAGAAAAAAAGAAAAAGAAAATGCTGGGAACACATAAGTGATATGTACACATATGTTGGTACCACCTTGAATCTCAATGTGATGTATAATTACAATGCACCAACAAAAGCATATGAAAAAAGATTTCAATTAGTGAGAATTTAGGGAGAAACATTCCTTTCCTTTGTAATGCATTTTGATAGGTCCAAGAAGAGGGGACTGGTAACTGACTAGAGGAAATCTGTACTTGTATGAAAATAGACAGAGCCTGGACTACAGAAGGATCATCTCCAATCACTGATGCGGAAGAGAAACCATTGTTTCCTATGGGAACTGGAGGACTGCGGAGCCCAGGGAGGAAAGACAGGCAGGAAGGGGTCTCCTTCAAGCTAGATAAACAAATGAAGTGCAGGTGTATACCTGTGAGCACTTACATGTCAAAGGAGATTGATGGCTTAGTCAAGCATGAGCTCTAAATACCTAAATGGGGAGTGATGGGGACCAGTGTAACACAATCATGTTTGGTAGACTCACTGCTTTTCCTGTATTTCCAGGATTAATTGATCAACTGATATAAGAAAATCTATTGATCAATCAGTTAACTATTTTGGTACTATTATGCAGATGAAGGTTTTGACACTGGTATTTCACAAAGACATTTCCCCAAATCCCCTAGGAACATATGGGGAGATGTTTGTTTGATGAACCTACAGTAGATTATGCTACCGTGACAACCTGGAAGCAGATCTCCAGTGACTTACCCATTTAGCTCTAGTTTGGGCTAGATGTTCTTGACATATATTGGGTGATCTAAATAGAAAGTTTAGCTAAAAAGTTATCAGATTTGGTAAAGACAACCAATTTATAAATCAGAGACTCAAAAGCCAAGAAGTCATCTGCTACAATTAATGTGACTGTTATCAAGATTATATTTGATTACAAACCTATGGATTTTAGAATTTAGTCTCAGGAAACCACATTTCAAAAGGGGGAATGTTTGATTTGGTAATGTCAGTCTCTTAGCCAAATTTTTATTTTACTTTATTTTTAGCTATGACTATAGAGATACCGAGGAGAATGAACTATGGCTCTCACAAGTCTTACACTCCTCACATCGCAGTAGCTTTAGAGTCAGATGAGAGATACTTTGACACTTGCCCCTTGAATGTAAACTCCAAATACTCTCCAGTGGAGACCTGTCTGTGCATAAGCCTGGAGAGAGACTGATTTTACCCCTGGAAAAAGAGAACATTTCTTTTAAAAATGGTTTAAGACGGACATGCTGGTACGTGTCTATAATCCCAGTACTTGGGAGGCTGAGACAGAAGGATCACAGGTTTGAGGCCAGTCAAGCAATTAGCAAAAACCCTCAGCAACTGGGTGAGATCCTGTTTCAAAATAAAACAAACAAACAAACAAAATATTGCTGGGGTTGTAGCTTAGAGTTAGAATGCACCTGGGTTCAATCCTCAGTACTCAAAAAAAAAAAAATTTAGAACTTTCAAGATAAAAAGATTAAAACTGGAAGTGGAAGTGAGGGGAGGGGTGACGAGGGCTGTTTCATGTTATAGTCTTTCCCTCCCAATGCAGATTACTACTTAGAAAGCCAGGGTCTCTAATAGAGGAGACAAGTGTCTCTCCCCAATGCAGCACTGGAGGGCGTAGCAGGCACAAGAAAAGACAGGAGTGCTTGTGGGCAGCCAGGCGTTCCTTGGCCCTGCTCTGCCCTGCTGTGGGGCCTGGCAAGGAGCTGGCCAGGTGGAGCACTGCTGACTGAGTACTGGAGACTCCATGCCCTGCCCCATCCTCCCTTCTCCAGCCCTTCTCACTAGCACCAAAGACCTTTCAAAGTACATTTGTGTGTGTCACTTCCAGATCCTACACTGTTTAAAACCTTTCAGTGGTTTCCTTATACTGTTTGACTAAATAAAAAACTCCTAAATGCAGTTTACTACTAGCTGGGATCTGACCCTGCAGCCCCATGTCACCTCAAACTTCCCTCCTTTTTGCTCTCTGCTCCAGCCACTGTGGTCTGTCCTCCTCTGACACTGCACTGTGCTCTGTCCCCCAACAGGGTCTTTGCATGTGACTGCTGACTTTGTCTGGTGAACTCTCCTGCAACCACTTCTTTGCTTCAGGTTCTCCAAGATTTATCTTTTTCCATAACTCCAGAGGGCAGGGCAAGGCAAGGCCAGATCTTGTTATGTTCTCTCCAGGACAGTGACAGGCACATAATAAATACCTTCTCTTGAAAAAATGACTGACTTTTCTTTCCAGAGTGCAAGACTTTCACACTGTCTATCAGATGCGACTTTGAGGGAAGTGGGTTGTACTGATTTTCCATTGCTCTTTCCTTTTAACTTCTGGGCGTGTGGGGTGAAATCTTAGTAAAAGTCCCACTGGGAAGGTTTTGGCCCTGGCAAAAGGCCCATACATAGGTGGGGTGAATGGGACCGTTGCTGGCAGGTGATGCAGCCCAGGGAGGGAGGTGGGAGGGTTTTCCCGTCTATCCTGCCTGAAGAGCCTCTGGCTTGACAATGGTCATGATGTTTTCTGCCAACCCCACCCTGGGTTCCAAGAATTTGACCTTAATGAATAGATGATAAATAAGCAACACATCCACACAGGGAGCCATGAAAAAGATCAGACTCCATCAGCTTAAGAAACAGAATTTTCATTTTCTAAGTTCTTAGGGTCTCTCACTGGCCTTAAGAATTAAATCGACGTAGGACAGAATAATAGAAAAATAGAATGTACATCTTATTAAACTTTTACATGTATGCAGGGGCCTTCACAAGAGAATAAAGATCCAAAGAAGTGACCAAAGTAGCAAGTTTTGTATCATTTTTTTTTCTTTTCTTTCTTTTTTTTTTTTTTTGGTACTAGGGATTGAACTCAGAGGCATTCTCTGAGCTATACCCCTAGCCCTATTTTTTTTTAATTCTTATTTTGAAACAGAGTATCATTAGGTTGATGAGAGCCTCACTATTTACTAAGGCTGTCTCAAACCTGCAATCCTTCTGCCTCAGCTTCTCAAGTACTGGAATTACAAGCATAAGCCATTGTGCCCAGCTTCTTTTTTCTTTTCTTTTCTTTTCTTTTTTTTTTTTGGTGTGTGATACTGAGGATTGAACCTAGGGGCATTCTACCTCTGAGATACACCCCTAACCCTATTTTTTATTCTTTATTTTGAAACAGGGGCTCACTAAGTTGTGGAGGGCCTCACTAAGCAGCTGAGACTGGCCACAAACTTGCAATCCTCCTGTCTCAGCCTCCCAAATTCTGGGATTAGAAGCCTACTTTTTAGAAAAGAAATGATACACTCATGAAGAGATGACAAAATAAAGGAGTAGAAGCCAGGAGTAGTAAGTTGTGGGGAAATTACTAGGAGATATATGAGGGCTGGGTGGGGTAAATCTGTGGGAAGAGAAGGACTGTTTCAGTGAGCTAGCTTACAGTTCCACTTCAGTATCACTTTCCAGTCTCTGTGCTGAGGGTGTTCCCTTCATGAGAAAAGGGAGGATTCCTTTCCCATGGAAATGTTAGGGCCTATTCTCAGGAAGAAAAGAGGAGGGGCTAACTTTGCTGTTTCTCAACTCAAAATAATAAGGTGCCTTCATCTCAAAATAATTGCATGCCAGAGCAGCATACTTGGGGATGGGGTGATGTGTCCTTACCCTCTCTCTCTGTTATATCTTATGTGGCTGAAACCATGATGCAATTCCTATAAATCTCTCTGTCTCTCTGTCTCTGTCTCTGTCTCTGTCTCTGTCTCTCTCTCTCTCTCTCTCTCTCTCTCTCTCTCTCTCTTCAAACCAATTATGATCCAGAGCATGATGAGTAGGGTCAGAAAACCCAATTTTTGACTGTTTGAATATCTCATCAGCAGTGTGACTTCAAGCAAGAGTCTTAACTTTGTTAAACCTCAATTTTTGCCTCTGTGAAGTGGTGTTGATAATAGTTCTTATTTCATTGGACTGTAGTTGAGTTTTTGAAATAATGTTTGTAAAGCACTCAACAGGAAACTTGTCTCACTAGCTTAGCTTATCATTTCATACTCACACTGAAACACAATGTAGTGTTTAGTGTAAATGTCTACATTCTTTCTGAGGACAATTGAGCAATATGTAGAAACAGCCTTAAATTACTATCCAAATAACCAGAGAAACAGATCTTAAGTCGATGGATATGGATATCCACTATTACTTATTTACAACAGAGTACCCCTAGAACTGATTTGGGTACTTAGCAATATGCGTGTGTGTGGGGTTAATGGGGGGATGGAGAATGGGCTGGTAAGGGCAGTGAGAGCTGTTGAGCTTTGCTCCCTGTGACAGGATCTTTGATAGAATAACACCCCCAGCCTCTCTACCTTCTCACTTATTCCCCACCAGGCCTCCAGGGTATAAACTTGAGATAAGGAACGGAGTTTGTGAGTTCCAAGCCTTCTTCCTATTGATTTCAGGGACAGGCAGTCCACAGAGGAAATACTCTGAATTGCTTTCAGCCCTGGGTGAGTTTATCAGTCAAGTCTCTCTCCGCGGAAGGGGTTTCACTACTCATCATTGAGGAGGTAAGTCTTCCCAGTTCTGGGGTTCATCATTACATAGTGTCCACTCACCCACGTACATGAGTGACCTCCTACAATACCACTCATTTAGAAAGATGACCTTTTAGTCTGCAAGATGCTTCTCAATTCATTTTGAACTTGGGGAATGTCGGGGGCCTAGTTCCGCGGGCTAGACCTCGCCTCTAGATGGCGCCTGGCAGAGTGCCAGAAGCAGCTGCAGGTGAATAACATCCTAGGGCTGTGCCACGCCAGAGCGCATGCACCAGCACACCCGACTCGTGGCCGGGCCAGGTGAGAGCTGTATGAGACACCTCGTGGCTTAGACCCGGTGCAACTATAAAAGCCTCCACCTCTCGTATACAAAGAGCACGGCTGAAAGAGCTGCTGGGGAAAGGCTGGTTGGGAAGTTGCTGGGCTGGGAAGTTGCTGGGAGAAGTTCTGGGAGGAATTGGTTGGGAAGAAGAAGCGGTTGGGAAGAGGTTGGCCGGGTTGCTGGGGAAGTCCTGGGAAGAAAGATTGTGGGTTGCTAGTGGAAGACGGGTTGTTAGAGAGAGGGGTTA
>PVLC010004948.1:0-11453 GCA_004027655.1 Graphiurus murinus | reverse complement strand
TTCATTTGTGCAACGCCTTGATCCCAGAAAGAGAGAGATATAATAAAAGAGGTTCGAACCAGTAGCATTTAGCCGGCGTCTTTTATTGGGGCCTCACGGCTGAGGGTTCAGCCTGGGGCGCCCGATAGGGGAATACAAAAAAATTTTTAATTCATTGAGTGTGGGTTTAGGAATAACAGCTATCCCAGGGACAAAATTTGTGTTTACCAGTTGGCACAGGAAGAGGTCTAAAATTTGGTGCTGTGAAATAGCCTCCTGGTGGCGAGGGTGGAGCTGTCCCTAATGGAGAGAGCCACTGATCCCTCTGTTGGGAGAGGGGCGGCCCACAGACAGCTTGTGTGCTCAATAGGACTTGGCCATATCTCATGGCGGAATCTGCAGGGCAAGATGTGCCACGAGGGGATAGATAGGTCTGCCTAATTCCTGTATTTACTATTCAGATGCTCACTTGCTCAGAGATTTTAGGTGTACTCTCTAAAATAAAGGGTTTTCTTTTATAAAATAATATTTTGGTTTCTTTCTTACCATTTAGTTTTATTTTATCAATTAATTCAGATTTTTGGCTAAAAGAAAAAGGAAAACTTTTTTGTTGTTGCTGTTGTTTTGTTCTGTTTGAGCCCCAACATGATATGTCAATTTAAAAATAAAGTTTGGCTAAGGGTTAATCAATCTTGTTTATCTTTTTGAAGAATAAGCTTTAGTTTTTGTTGATCTTTTGTATTTTGTTTTTGTTGTTCTCTATTTCATTGATTTTTTGCTCTGATTTTAATTATTTCTTGCCTTCTACTGGATTTGGGATTAGTCTGTTTCTGCTTTTCAATGGCCTAAATGTGTATGATAAGGTTATTTATTTAGTAACTTTTTGTCTTTCCTATGTGAGCACTCAGTGTTATAGTTTTTCCTCTTAAAACTACCTTCATGGTGTCCCGTAGATTTAGGTATGTTGTGTCTCTATTTTTGTTTAATTTTATGAGTTTGTTTTTTTTTTTTTTGTCTCTCCACTTATTTTTTCTATGATCCAATCCTCATTCAAAAGTATATCATTCAATCTCTATGCATTTACATAATTCTTTTGGATCTTCCTATTGTTGATTTCTACTTTCATTACATTATATTCTGAAAAGATACAAGGAATCATATTGTATGTTTAAAATTTTTCTGGAACTTGCTTTGTGCCAAGAATATGGACTAGTTTGGAAAAAGTTTCCATGAGCAGCTGAGAAGAATGTGTATTCAGCTGTTGCTGGGTGCAATATGCTATGTATGTCTATTAGGCCCTATTGGTTTGTTATAGAAAACATGATAATTCAGTGGAGTTCTTGGCTTATGTGGCAGAAAAGAATTTCAACAAGTAGTGGTCAGAGACAAAGACACATTTACTTAGAAAAGTGAGGGATTCCAGTTCAAGGGAGAGTGCTGGCAATCTGGAGAGTGTGAGTGGGGGGCCTTGGAATCTTTTTAATCTTCTTCTTATAGGGGACCTAGAGAGGGGGGTGACTATGGACCCATGATGGGAATAGGGCAACATGGGATGGCAATCTCCTATATTTGAATTTTTAGGTTTTCATCATTTTATTGGTATGTGTTAGACTTTATAAAAGGTGAAAATTCTTTGGGGATTTTCTTTCTCCCTGGAAGCTGAGGCATGAGAGTTACTATCTCTTCTTATTTTCAGTCTTCATTTCCATACTTTCATCTGTAGCCTATGAATATCTTTGCCTGTAAGGTGAGTTTCTTGCAAGCAACATATAGTTGGATGATGGTCTTTAATCCACATTATCAGTCTATACTTTTTAATTGGGAGTGAGACCATTGACATTCAACATTATATTGAAGGATCAGTTTCCTCAAATTTTGAATTATATTTTGTTTCATCGGATGTTATTTCTCCTTTTCTTACTTGCTCATCTCATGGAATTAAACCCTTCTCTTGTTCTGATATTCATTTATTGTATTTTCCTTATTTAAATATTTCTCCTAGTGCTAAATTTTTAGTCATGAATTTTTCTTAATTTCGCTGCTATTGTTTATTAATATATTTCCATATATATGTTCTTTCACATCTTATCTTGGAAAGTTTTTATTTCTCTTAATACTGAGGGAAGGTTATATTTGCTGGACATAGTATTATTGTTTCAAAGTTGTTTTCTTTCAGGGTTTGGAGTGCATCATACCAGGTCCTCCTGGCATTCATTATTTGGGTTGAGATGTTTGGAATGCTTTCCCCATGAATTTCACCTGTTCTTTTACTCTTGACACATCTAAGATTCTCTCCTTGGCCTCTATGTTAGTCATTTTGATAATTATGTGCTGTGGAGAAGTTCTTCTAACTTGTCTTATTGGGATTCTGGGATTCTGAATGTCTCATATATGGATGTCCATCTCATTTTTCATATTTGGGAAACTAATGTTATTTTTGTGAAGAGGCTTGTCCTGTACTTCCTTTCCTTTCCCCTTCACTTCCTTCCTTCTTTCTTTCCTTCCTTCCTTCATTTATTTTTTTTGGGGGGGAGGTACTGGAGATTTAACCCAGGGGCATTCTACCTCTGAGATACACCCCCAGCCCTATTTTATTTTTATTTTGAAAAAGGATCTTGCTAGGCTGATTAGAGTCTCACTACTTGCTGAGTCTGTCCTTGAACCTGCAATCCTCCTGTCTCAGCATCCCAAGTACAGGGATTACAAGTGTACACTACCATGCCCAGTTGTGAAGGAGTTTCTTTTTTTTTTTTTTTTTTTTTTTTTGCGGTACTGGAAATTGAACTCAGGGGTGTTCTACCTTCGAGCTATACCCCCAGCCCTATTTTTGGTTCTTTACTTTGAAACCGGGTCTCACTAAGTTGCGGAGTGCCTCACTAGGTAGCTGAGGCTGGCTGTGGACCCGAATCCTCTGGTCTCAGCCTCCCAAATGCTGGGATTACAAGCGTGCGTCACCACGCCCGGCTGTGAAGAAGTTTCTAATGGCTTTGGTTTGTACTTCTGGAAATTCTTCAAAGCCTAGTATCCTTATCTGTAAGTTTTGGTCATTTTATATTATTCCACAACTTTTAAATATTCTGGTTATGTTGTCATATTGTCTTTCTCTATATTGTTGATTCTGTGGTAATTTTGAATGAGTTGTGTTTTATTTTCCATGCATTCTATTCTGCCAGTGAAGGTTTCTATTGATGACTATTTCATTGATAGTCTCCTTCATTTCTCTCAAGGCCTCTTTTTGATTCTTATTTAGGGCCTCAATTTCTTTATTTATATGTTCTTTCATATCCTGTATGTGTCTCTTATTTCCTTTCTATGGTATTTAATCATATTGACTATCAAATTATGAATTCTCCTGGCATTATCTATAGCTCTGTGTTGGTGATATTCACTGTTGTGGAGTTGTATGAGCTTATTATTTCCATATTGGTATTTATTCTGGTGTTTTTAGTATTCTTAACTTTTTATCTCTGGTTGTGATGGCATTCTCTTCTTCTTTGAGAATTCTATGTCTATTTTTTGTCCCTTTAAAATAAGTCCTGTGCTGGGGTATATGTTTACATAAATGAATCTGTCTCATATAATCAGAATTTTTAGTTAGATCCCCGGTACCCCTCTAATAGGATATAGTACTTAGCTGGTGCAGGCAAGCAGCAGTCTCTGATTTGCTGCATGCCTCCATTATCTCTGGGCCTAAATTCATCAGGTCCAGAGACTGCAATATTTTAGTTGGTTGCCTAGCTGGCTAGGCTTTAATACCCCAGGACAAACACCACTACTTGGCTAGTTGCGATGACATGAAACCTTTTGAACCTTTGGCATCCAGCCTCCATGGTTGCCAGGTATAAAATATGTAGGGCCAGACATTATGACATTTCAGGACACTGGTCCAGCTTGCTGAGCTTTAATGCTCCAGGGACAATACTGGTACTCTGCAGGTTGTGATCATGGGAAACACTGCCAGCTGCTGTCAATAGTGGTCACTAGGCACAAACTCCACCCAGCTAGAGATTTTACTATTCTCAGTCTGCAGCATGGCTGCCTGAGTTAAACTGTACCAGGGAAACCATTGGTGCTCTTCCAGCTGTGATCACATGAAACCCTACTGTCCCCTGGCCTTCCTACTTGCAGGGCCCAAACTCTATCTGGTTAGAGATTGTACTGTTTTGAGCCTGGGGTGTGGGTTATTCAGCCCCAGGGACACCATTGCTGCTCTGGCAGCTGCAATCACATAACACCTTGTAGGCCACTGGCCTGTGTACTCATGTTCCCCAAAGTCTGAGGGTTAGAAGTTATAGTATTTTGATCCTGCAGCACAATTGGCTGAGTTGTTTCACCCCAAAGACCCCACTCCTGACAATCCAGCAGAAATCACTGGGGAGTCCATATGATGAAGATAGAATGTTGTCAGGATGTCCCTAGGGACCATGTGCTAATTCACATTTTTTTGTGTCCAATGGTAGCCCCTGACCCCACTTCCACAGGGATCGTCTGCAAATTCACAAACCCCAAGAATTTGGTCATCTCCATGTGAATCTCTATAGCCATCTGGGTTCCTGCTGGGACAGTTTGTAAACTCACAGTCTTTATGAGGCTAGTTGTAGCTACTCAGGTCCCTGCAGGATGGGTTAGTGGCTTTTCAGTCTTGGTGAGTTCAGCTGCAGCCATAGGCGTTCTCTGGATGTTAGGGGTATTTGGTCTGGAGATTTGCAGTCTTGAGGATTTTGAGCATGGAGAGAAGAATGTGATTGCTTTTTTGTATTGCTTTTCTATAATCACCAGCTCAACAGGATTTAGCTTCTTTACTGGAGTTGATTTCCAACAGCTACCAGATTCTGACAGCCTCAGTTCTCTGCTTACTAGATGAGATGCAAGAAACTCTTTTCAGTCCTCTGTTTGTTGTGCAGCTTCTGACTCAACTATGTTTCAACTTCCTTTCTTCTGTTGAGTCCTGACTGCTTTTCTTCTCTTGCCAAGAAGCAGTACTCCTGCTGGTTGAGTTCTGAGCCTTAGAGCAACTGAAACACACTGCCTTCTTTTGTATCCCACAGTCTTGATGGGATGATAGAATACATTTTAGAAAATACATTACACACAGATTAAAAAGATCAGAATGAATACAAAGTTGTCACTTGAGACTCATCAAGCCAGAACATCATCTCTAATACACTAAAAGAAAGAAGCTGCCAACTAGAATTTCATACTCAGAGGATGAAATCTCTCAAAATTAAAGGTGTTAATAAATAAAATGTTGAATAGCCATACAATGGAATGTTATTTCACTATAAAAATGAATGATTTACTAAATCAAAGACATATGATGTGAGTCTTCAGAAAAGTATTTTGTCCTAATTACTTTTATGCTATTGTGATGTGACTTAGTTATCCTTAGGTATATATTTAACCCAGGACATAAAAGACTTCTACAAAAAAGTATAGAACACTTAAAGGAATTAAAGATCTTAAAATATGGAAAGACCTCCCATGTTCTTGTATAGGCAGAAGAAATATAATCAGAATATTCATACTACCCAAAGTGATCTAAAGATCCAATGCAATCCCTATCAAAATACTAATGACATTTTTCACAGGACTAGAAACAGTCCTAAAATTCATATGGAAAAATAGAAGTCCTAGAATAACCAAAACAATTCTGAGCAATATGAACTATGATGGAGGCATCATCATATATGATTTCAAATTATTCAACAGAGCCACAGTAATAAAAACAGCATGGTATTGGCACAAAAACAGATACATAGACCAATGGAGCAGAATAGAAGATTCAGAAACAGACCCATGTGCTTACAGTCAACTGATTTTTAACAAAGGAGCCAAAAACATTCACTGGAAAAAAGATAGCCTCTTTAACAAATGGTGTTGGCAAAACTGGCTAACCATATTCAGGAAAATGGAAATAAACCCCACTTTCTCACCCTGCACAAGAGTCAACTCAAGGTGGATCAAAGACTTGGAAGTCAGGCCAGAGACCTTACAGCTTCTAGAAGAGGGCATAGGGCAGCAAAGGAAACTATCAAGAACCTCAACAGAGAGCCCACAGAATGGGAGAAAATTTTTGCCGGTTACTCTTCTGATAGAGGACTAATATCTAGAATATACAGAGAACTCAAGAAACTCATAGCTAAGAAAGCAAATAACTCAATAAAAAAAATGGGCAAAGGATCTAAATAGAGACCTCACAAAAGAAGAAATACAAATGGCCAATAAATGTATGAGGAAATGTTCAACATCATTAGCAATCAGAGAGATGCAAATCAAAACTACCTTGAGATTTCACCTAACTCCAATCAGAATGGCAATCATAAAAAACACAAACAACAATAAATGCTGGTGAGGGTGTGGAGAATTGAGAACCCTAATACATTGTTGGTAGGATTGCAAATTAGTGCAACCACTTTGGAAAACAGTATGGAGGATCTTCAGACAAATGGGAATGAACCTACCATATGATCCAGCATTACCACTTCTGGGTATCTACCCAAAAGAATGGAGACCAAACTATCAGACTGATGCATGCGTATTTATGTTTATAGCTGCACAATTCACAATTGCCAAACTATGTAAACAGCCAAGATGTCCATTGACAGATGAATGGATTACAAAATTGAGATATGTACGCAATGGAATTTTACTCAGTCATAAAGAAGAACAAAATCATGTTATTTGCAGTGAAATGGATGCAACTGGAAAGTATTATGTTAAAAGAAATTAGTCAATCACAAAGAGTAAAAAAGCATAAGAGGGTCTCCAGATGAAAAAGGAGAAACCCTAGATAAGCAAAGAAGTTGACTTAACTAAAGGTGATGGATGAGGGAGGGTAGGTGGGAGGGGGGCACCCTAATGCACATGATGTACTTTCACAAATCTATCAAATTCAATCACTAAACTGAACTTGAGAAGGAGGGAGGGTGATGGAGTGGGGGTTGGAATTGGGGAAAGGGTTAAATGAGAAATGTGTGCATATATGCCTTTATTAGCTTATACCTAACAATGATGTATGATTACAATGCACCAATTAATAAAAAATAAAACATAAAAAAAATAAAAACAAAGGAAAAAGTGGGCAGTAGAAACAAATAAACAGGTATTTTAGTTGCTTCTGTGGTGTTATTGCTTCTAGATCCTTCCTCAAAATTCTTAAAATGGTATAAATAAGTGCTTATGGAAAAAAACTAGTTAAGCAGTTTTTATTTTCTTTTTTGTTCTTTTATAGGTACAGTGTAATTATACATCATACTGAGGTATAGAGTGATAGGAATATACGTGGACACAACTTATAGCGCAGTCTCCTTCAGATCTCACCCCCTTCATTCCCTTCCTCATACGCGTCTTTGAGATTGGCATTGGTAATTTAACATATGTACATGGCATTATTTCAATTGTTACCTTCCTTGTGACTCTATCTCCCCTCCTCTCTCCCCTAAACCCCTTTCATCACTCCATTGGCATATTTGCTTGTCTAGCTGAGGTTACCCTTGCTTCCCAGTTTCTATCTAGCTTCCACTTATAACGGTAAACATACAACTACTCACTTTTTGAGACTGGCTAATCTCACTTAGCATATTCTCAGGTTCCATCCATCTTCCTGCAGATGACATAATTCTGTTCTTCATGGTTGAGTAAAATTCCATTGTGTGAATATACCACAGTTTTATGATTGATTCATTTGGTGATGGACACCTAGACTGGTTCCAAATTTGGCAATCATGAATTGTGCTCTATAAAACATGGATATGCATGAATCACTATAATATTCTGATTTCATTTCCTTTGGAAAGATGCCTAGGAGAGGTATTGCTGGGTCATATGATGATTCCCTTCTCTAAGAAACCTCCATACTGGTCTCCATAGCAGCTGTACTAATTTGCAGTCCCACCAACAAAGTATAAGAATTCCCATTTCCTCACATCTTTGTCAGCTTTTATTATTATTTGTGTTCTTGATTCTAACTAGAGTTAGACAGAATCTCAGTGCAGTTTTGATTTGCATTTTTCTGATTGCTAATGATATTGAACATTTTTTATATATTTATTGGCCAGTTGTATTTTTTCTTTTGAAAGGTTTCTATTAAATTCAACTGCCCTATTTTCATTGTGTTGTTTTTTATCATTAATTTTGTAATCTTTTTATATCCTAGATTTTAGTTCTCTATCAGAGAAGTAGCTGACAAAGATCTTCTCCCATTCTTTAGACTTTTGATGGCTTCCTTTGCTGCACAGAAACCTTTTAATTTAATACCATCCCATTTATTAATTATCATTTTTATTTCCTGAGCTTTGGGGGTCCTTATGGAGGAAATCTCTACCAGTGCCTAAATATTGGAGAGTTAGTCCTATGCCCTCTTCTAGAAATTGCAGTCTGTGATTTAATTTCTAGGTCTTTTTTCTATCTGGAGTACAAATAATAATTGTATTCAATATATATCTGGAGTACTCAATATTTATCTTGAGTATAAATAATTATTACACATATTTATGGGGTACAACATGGTATACATTTTATGGGGTACAATGTGATGTTGTTCATACACACATATATTGTGGAATGATAATCAAGTTAATTGACATATTTTCTAATTTATTAATGAAGCTAATAACATAATTAAAATATCTGTCATATTTATTTCCTTGTGGCACGAACATTTAAAATCTACTCATTAATTTTGAAATACAATATAAAATACATTAACTATTAGTTTTGGTCATCATGCTGTGCAGTAAATCTGAAAAACCTATTTCTTCTGTCTAATTGAAACTTGTCTCTTTTGGCCAGCCATTTCCCACCCCCATTTTCCATTTCTACCATCTTCTGGTAACCGCCATTATACTCTCCATTTTTATGAGTTCTACTTTTTAAGCTTTCACATATAAGTGAGAATATATGGATTTGTCTTTCTGTGACATTTTTGTTCTTTGTTCTCTGCTTTTCTTTTGAGGCTGGAAAAAAAATGGAGCTATTTTGCTTAGAGATAATAATTGACATGAATAGTTAATTATGCTTGGTTATGTGTAAAGATACTATAATTTTTTTTTGAAAATTGTTTCATTAATAATTATAAAAGTAAAATTTTTGTGTCTAATGAACAACTAAATTATTTTATACACATATTAATAAATATTGATTTTTTTCCTGTCAACAAATTATTTTGCTAATTATTGCTTATTTTAAAACATGTGCCTGCTGGGCGTGGTGGCGCACGCTTGTAATCCCAGCATTCGGGAGGCTGAGACCGGAGGATCCGGGTTCGAGGCCAGCCTCAGCTACCTAGTGAGGCACTCTGCAACTTAGTGAGACTCGGTTTCAAAATAAAGAATAAAAAAAAAAATAGGTCTGGGGGTGTAGCTCGGAGGTAGAATGCCTCTGAGTTCAATCCCCAGTACCACAAAAAAAAAAAAACAAAAACATGTGCCTAAATAATTTTTAAATAGCTTCCTGGGTGCCATTTGGTGCTGGCCATCTTATTCCTATCTTTAACTTCCAATCAGTGGTAAATCAATCAGTGTTTTTTAATGCAATATTATAGTTGCAGCTGTCTATATATATCCATCACAGTATATAGGTAGAATTGCCCAAATAACAAAAAGAGTGCTTTTTTTGTTCCCAGCAGAGAGCTGAGTTTTGGCTAAACTATCCTACATTGGGCATCATCCAAGCAAGTTCATCCCATATTTCAGACTATGTCTTTAAATATCTTTCACTATCTCTTTCTATTTAGAAAGTGGAACATTGGGATACCATTGGGTACAGGCTCATTGTGATGAGGTAGAATAGAAGGAATAAAATTTAGGTAGGAAGGAGACACTGGGAGGAAAGGAAAAATATAGTTTTAAATCTGGAGAGTTTTAAGCTAACTCCACCCCTTGGAAGTTTCTTAGGAGGTCTGACACCCTGATCCCCTGAAGCTCTGCCCCCACCTGAGATTCAGGGCCAAGGAAACCTGAGATTCAGGGCCAAGGTCAAATCCATCTTGAAACCTGAGGAAGAGGAGAATCCAACTTGGAACGTCCACCTATTGCCCACCTATACCTGAAAAAGGAGGAGGTCCAGACTGCTTCTGTGCTCACCCCTCTTAAATGTTTATAAAAAGCCCCTTCCTCTCTTTTCTCACTCTCTTGCCCTCCTGCTCCTGACTCAGAAGATCTCTGCTTACCTTTCCCTGAGTCCCTTATTTTCCTAAATAAATACCTGCCTTTGTTCCTGACTGGCACGTGTTAAAATTCTTTTTTATCACGGAGGCCAAGGACCCACGAGTGGGACCGTGTTATTCCACGACAATTGGACTAAAGCTGTAGAATATCCAGCCAATTTGCCAAACCTACAGCATTGATGGTAAAGATTTGTCTTTCACTGGTATGATCATGTGTTTCTATCTTTATTCCCCAAGTTGGGTTTGAAGATGTAATATGGCACATAGAGTCTTTTAGTAAATATATGCAAAAAGCTGTAAATGATACAGTTGGAAGCAGTTCACTAATAAATGGTGAAATGAAAATGGTGAGGAATGCCCTATTACAAAATTGAATGACCACTGAGTATGATGACTGATGCTAGTAATCTCAGTACTTGGGAGGCTGAGACAGGAGGATCTGGGTTCACTGCCAGCTTCAACTATGTAGTGAGGCCCTCCACAACTTAATGAGACCATGTTTCAAAATAAAGAATAAAAAATAGGACTGGGGTGTAGGTTGGAGGTAAAATGCCCCTGTATTCAATCCCCAGTACAGAAAAAAAAATTGAATGACCTTTAGTATATTAACTGCAGCATAAGGAGGAACCTACACAATTGTTAAAACCATGTTGTGTTTATATTCCTCACAATTCTAAAAATGTGTCTTCTACATTATAAGACCTCCACTCTCATGTTAATAACATGTTTGATTCAGCCTGGAGTTTCAATGACTTAGTAACCTCCTGGGTCTCTGGAACATCTTGGTGGAATAAAATCCTCACTTTCTTGGCCAGTATACTTTTCATAGGAATATTCCTCTGTTGCTCAAGGACTATTTTCATGGCTAGTATACCTTGCATAGAAATATTCTTCTGTTGTCAGGGGCTAATATCTGGAATGTTTATGCCTTATTTTCCAGAACATCAAAGGACAATGGTTCAACAGCCAACAATCCCTAACCTTCCTATGTCTCCTTTAGACCAGTCAGGACAAGACTTCCAATCCCTGGCTAGGTAGGGCCCTTTTTGTGTGTGTTTGTGTGGTCCTGGAGATTGAACCCAGGGGCATTCTACCTCCAAGATACACCCCTGATGAGGTAGCCTAGAAGTGGAATGTTAGGTAGAAGGAGGTATCGGGAGAATTTATAAAAAATATAGTTTTAATACAGCCTTTTAAAAAAAATCTGGAGAGTGTTCGGCCAACTCCACCCCCTTGGAAGCTTGTCTTTGTTTCGGCCCAAATGAGATGCACCGCCAAACTCCGGAAGAGCCCAGCACACCTGAGAAGG
>PVLC010004947.1:0-80448 GCA_004027655.1 Graphiurus murinus | reverse complement strand
AAAAAAAAAAAAAAAAAGAAGTGAGTTTCAGGCCGGTCGGGCAGACCCGGCAATGACCAGAACACGTGTCTCCAATCCTGCGATTTCACACAGGCTGGGGAGGCCAAGGGAGAACATTGCCTACGCCTGTGGACAGGGGTCAGCCCAGAGTGTCAGAGCACCCAGGGCGCCCCCAGCTGGGGTGTGCAGACACGTCCCTTAGGGTACAAGTGGCACCGCCCTCTTGATACCAATAGCCTCCCTGCTGACCTGCACCCAGCTGCCCTTACTGCCTGGGTGGCTCTGTACCTCTTTAAGAACAGTCTCACTAGCAGGGACAGGCACTTAGGAGCAAAGGTTAAGTTTTAGAGTTGTCTAAACAGCTCCTTTGGCACATGGATGAGAAAGCGTTTGGATGGATGATTTCCTAGGATGGGCCCTGCTTTACCAATACGGCTTCATGCCAGGTAAGCTTACAGATGTTCACCTGCCCAGAAGCCAGATACACCACCCTGAATACAGTGGAGCTGCAGAACAAGGTGACCCTGGGTGTCTCAGCCCTTGCTCGACACACAAGAGCCATTCCTCTGTTTATTTATTTATTTATTTAATTTATTTTTTTGCAGTGCTGGGGATTGAACCCAGGGGCATTCTACCTCTGAATTACACCCCAAGACCTACTTTTCATTCTTTACTTTGAAACAGGGCCTCACTAAGTAGCTGAGGCTGGTTGCAAACCTGCAATCCTCCTGTCTCAGCCTCCCAAGTACTGGGATGACAGGCGTGCGCCACCACGCCCGGCTCCATCCCTCCTTCAAGCGCCTTCTCTCCCTAGCAAGTACAGCCTGCTTCACTGTGAGTCTCCAGCCCCAAACTACAACGCAAAGTGCACACAGGGGAGTGACTGTTTAGCCCCCAGGTTCCCTTCCATGGAGCCGAGGGCCAAGTTCACACCAGAGGGACCCGGAGAGCAGCGAGCTGCCTGCCTCTGAGGTCTCTACCTCTGCATGGACACAGGGAACACTTCCCAGGCTGGTCGGGCGCCGAGCAGGCTGCCCTGGGTCCCTGCGTCCTCCTCTGCTTTCTGAATGCCCTTACCTAAAGTAGCAGAACTGCAGGGCCCAGGTGGGCAGTGACCCAAGGCCCGACACAGCCTGGCCCGCCTCGGAGGGGGGCCTCCTGGGGCCATGGGAGTTACCAGAAGCACAGGGCAGAGGCCTATAGGCCACGCCATGGCACTGCCTGACGCACGCTGGGATACTCTGGGTATGGACTGAGGTTCAGGACTCTGCATCATTTACAATTTTGATAAAGACAGGGTATGAAAATTATGGAGGGGCGGGGTGGGGGTGCTAGTCACTGACTGAGGAAGGACAGGGCGTGGTCCAAATAAAAAAAGTTTTGTTTTGAAATAAGAGAATGTCCATTTCTTAAAAAAAAAAAAAAAGGGTAAGCAACAACTCGGGTCTAGGGAAGCAGCTGCAGCAGCACAGGCGGGCAGGGGCAGGGCAGGTGCACGGGCATCTTCCCTCAGTGCAGGTGAGGGGGCCTTACACAGAGGTGTGTGTGCAGGGATGGGGGAGGGCGGGCCACTGCCTCCAGGGACGTCAGCTACGTCCTGCAGCATGCCCCTCTCACAGCGACCACCCTTTACTCTGGGCGCAGGGTTCTCCAACAGGACTGCACCCAGCCTGCACTTCCTGGTGAGATGCTGCTGCAAGCTCATCTCACCCGTGTGGAACCTGAGGCTGAAAGGGACAGGACGAAGGATGCAAAGAAGGGCTGGACCTGGACCACAGTCAAAGACGCAGGTTGCCTGGTCGAGTCCCAGAGTTTTATCTGTTAAAAAAAAAAAAAAAAAGCTGCCTCTGTGGGTCATTTTGCTAAGATGAATCTTTAAAATGATTGCACTTAGCCGGGCGTGGTGGCACATGCTTGTGATCCCAGCATTTGGGAGGCTGAGACCGGAGGATCTGGGGATCTGGGTTCATGGCCAGCCTCAGCTACCTAGAAAAGCACTCCGCAACTTAGTGAGACCCTGTTTCAAAATAAAGAATAAAAAATAGGGCTGGGGGTATAGCTCGGAGGTAGAATGCCCCTGAGTTCAATCCCCAGTACCGCCAAATAAATAAATAAATAATAAATAAAATAAGATGATTGCACTTCTTCCTCTCATCTTATTGGATCGCTTTAATGATCTTGAAGTTATGAAATGTAAACACCATGCACTCCCTCTCCCAAGTGTGTGAGCCGGAGATGCCAGATCTGGGTTGTGCCAAGTGCATACTACACAATTGTGGCAGGTGACTGAACTGCTGATGATTTCCTGATGCACCTGTCGACTCACACAAGCAACCATGACAATATTTACCTACATATCTATCCTTTTACTAAATGGAAACAACGTTTTTTTTTTTTTTTGCCTTATTCAAAACAAAAATAAGAGTGCCGGTACTTTAAGTCATTCAGGAAAGGGGTGATCAGCAAGCTGAGTGATACTGCCTATTAGTGAACGGTCAACAAAGCCATGGGTGTCAGCATCCCTGGGCTGTCCTAAGCTCGGCTCTGGGTCCCGGAGCTGACTCTGGGACGCTGCAGAGCGAGGGCGTGAGGCTGGACATGTCCCTAACACCTGCTCCCCCAGGACTGACCAAGCCCCCACTTTTTCAGAGGAGAGAAACTCAGCGGTGACAAAACGCACTTTCTTCTCTCTTGGCAAAGAGATCTATTTTAAGTCAAATTGCTTTTCCATCAGCAAGCAGACAAGCGTTTCCTAACGTGCTGGATGCCTAGCGGACCGTGGAAATTCACAAGGAACACGATTGCTTGGCGCCCCAGAGGCCACAGGTGTTTGGCAGCAAGAGCAGCCACATGGAGAGCCACCTCCCCTAGCCTCCCTGCGGTGCCCTGCCCTGCCCTGCAGGGATATGGCTGTGGATACAAATTTGAAGCTTGAACCCAAACAAACAGGAAACCTCCAGCCAGAACCTCTTCGGGGCCTCCTCTGCCTGTGGAAATCCTCACACACATCCCATTCTTCTGGGAACGCCCATTTCCTGTGTGTTCTCATGCACGGAATACATATGTCCAACAACCCCAAAGTTCCACGAGGACAGGCCAAAAGGAGTGGCAGTGGAGGCTGTCCCTCCGGAAGGCAGTTTGCGCTGGTGACCGACCGTGGGCCCTCGACTCCCACTGCCACATTGCAGCTCTGGCTCTCAGGACTTCCCTGGAGTTCACCACATGCAAATTAAAATGTGGGCGCAGCATCTTACATGGGGAAAAGGAGCCTTCTTGTTGAAGACCTGCCAGATAAGGGCTGCAAGGCAGTGTCTTGATTTTCGTCTCACAGTCGGAGGTGCCCTAACCATGGCCACTGCCTGCCCAGCCCGCCATGCACTTCGGGGCTTGGAGATAGAGGACAAGGTCTCCTGCCCCCGTCCTGCCTCCCGGCAGCTCATTCTAGTTTGGTGGGAAGACAAGACATGGGGGTAAAAGGAGCCAGGGACGAGACGCAGAGCTGCCCTGTGGGCTGTAGGGGTGGGAGCCCATCTGTCACAGACGGCATGTGCAAAGGCCCAGGGGAAGGGCCTCCAGTGCAGGCTGGGAGGTGGTCAGGGAACTCAGCAAAGGTGCACTCTGAGAGCCCGGGCTTGGCAGGTAGAGAGGCCAAGGTGTTGGGAGATCTTCCAGGTAGAGGGAAGAACTGCCCTGCTGCCAGGGTTCACTTGGAGGGCTTGGGGGTGGGAGACAGGCTGCCGGATGCAGCTTCTGGGGTGTTCTGGGCTGTGGGCCTGGGCCAGGACAGGCACGCCACATGGGGGAGGAAGGTAGTGCTGGTGGAATGAGAAAGAGAAGGTCCTAGCGTGATCCAGAGGTCTAAGCTTAGAGAACAACGTGGAAGCCAGGAAGAGTCAAAGAGAAGAGGCCAGAGAGCGAGCCCACTGCACACTGGGGGCCTAACGGCTTCAGCACAACCTGGGCGGTGGCACATTGCCTGTAGGTGCAAGCGGAGACGCCTTGGGCCCAGGCCACGACTTCTCCTGTGAAGGTCCAGTGTGAACACCAGGGGCCTGTGGGTCATGTGGCCACTGTCTCAACTCAGCCCAGGCCACCTGTGAGCCAGGGAGGGCGGCGTGGGCCAGACACTCGGGGGACAGGACAAGGAGCCGTGAGCTCACGTAGCTTTTACACGCCATAAGATATCTGGCTTCTTTGTTATCTTCTCCACTGACCGTCCGTCCTCACAAGGCCCTGGGGCCTGCCTTCCTGCTCCAACCTCAGAGGGAGGGTCAAATCTGCCCCTTCAGCAGAAGAGACCTCTTGCTTCCCCAGGCATTCCTGCCTCTCCCCATCTTGTACTTATTGGTCATCTCTTCTCTGAAACCTTCTATCCAGAAGGAAAGAACAGATGGACGGAAAGACAGACAAGTCCACGGCCCTGGCACAGCGTCTGGAGGGCCAGGGGGCCAGGGGTCAAAGGAAGCTTTGGTGAATGCAATGGCTGGTTTTGTTGTTGTTGTGTTGTGTTTTTTTAATCACAGCTGGTGTGGATTAAGGATGACAGCCCAGGCGGGGAGGGGCCCCACTTCATTCTTCATTGCTTTTCTACTCTGCACCTCCAGCCCCCACCCATTCTCTGGGCATTATACTTTTTTTTTTTTTTTTTTTTTTTTTTTTTACCGCAGACTTCTTTCCCTGGCTCTTTAGTCAACAGTCGCTTCACTCTGCCCCTCAGGAGCTCCAGCGGCCACCTTGGTCCAGGTGCCAGATGCAGGGACGGCTGCCCCAGGCCACAGCCCTCCTCAGCCCTGACCTGGCAAGCCTGTCCTGAGTGGTACTTCCTGGAGCTTCCTAAAATCAGCCAGATGAATACAGTGGAAAGGAAATAGCGTCTTCGCTGTGTTTTCTTGGTAAATCATGGGGAAAGGCTACACTTCCCTTTTCCCTGGCTTCCTGAAGACCTGGTGCCGAGGTTTCCTCCTGCATGTGGACGGTCTGGAAGACCAATGGCTCAGCCTCACTTCCTCCCAGCAACAGGGCTTTGCCCTGGCACAAGAGACTCAGAGTGATAGTTACCAGATATTTGTTCCTTTGCTTTTGATTGGCGAAAGGTATCCATAAACCCGTCTCCTTTCCGCTGACCCTCACGTGGTCCTGTGGGGATACTCCTTACCCTTACTCTGCTCTTGAGGAAACGGATGCATGGTAGAAAGGCTCATCTGTCCAGTATCACACAGTTCATAAACTGTAGAACTGGGAGTAGCCCCAGGAGACTGGATTCTAGCCCACGAAAGAGCATGTGGGCACAGGTGGCAACACGCTTGCTTTAATTCTAAGGCTAGAGTCCTGCCGTAGACTGAGACCAGAGAGGTTAGGCTACACAGAACCACCACCAAATCGATGTATAAAAATGAACATCTCACGAAAGGATTAGCTGAATCACTGTAAGATGTCAGTGGACTGGAACGTATACCGAGAGAATCTTCACATATGTGAATGTAATTTCTGTTTGAGCTTTCATTTGCAATCGAGGGAATGAAATTACAACAGAACCTGAAACTGCCAAGTAACTATTACCAAATAAACAACCAAACAAAATACTTATTTCTATTATACACTATAGCCCCTCCTTTTTACTTAGATCTGGGTTTCTGAATATTGAGGAACTGATATGCAAGGATAGTCAACAGGTGACATGTCTGCGAAATATGAAATTTCATTCACTACACAGATGGATTGCTACTAAGGTAAGAAATAACATAACTTCGAAAGATGTACAGCAACTTCTCTTGAGTTGTGAAAGGATTTATGATTTCCCCAGCATTCAACTGAAATTTTTTTTAGGTGTGTATATTTGATTTTAGTTAAATATCTTTTTCACAGAGAAGTCTCCAATCCTTAAAAACCCATGTCCTTTTCTCTGCTAGAGAGTACCAAGAAAAGACTTATATCAGAACTTTCACACATCAAGTCCAACAGGTAAAATCTGCCCTCTAAGTCTATATATCCTAGAATTTAAAGCAACCACATGGTTAGATAAATAAATAAAATCGAAGAACTACAAGCTCCTCTCAATGATGAACTACTTACCAAGTTAGCCGGTGATGTGATGGTAACTAGTTTTCACCACTGGCAGAGTACTAGATGGGCAGAAAAGTAAACCGCCCTTCCCCTGGGAAGCAGGTCATTGGCTTCCCACTTTGCTTGCCACTGGTTCTAGTGAGGTCAGAGGTGGCTGGGGCGCCAAGGCTGGCTATTTCCTCCCACCTATGTGCCTGGGTAAGGAAGGAACCCAGGTTCTTCCTTGGGGTGAGAACTGGCCAGGCAGAGGATGTCAGCCTGGGGATGCACATCAGAGCCACCAGGCCTGGGCGCTTCTAGAAATACCACCGCACAGGGCACCACCAGGGGTTCCTGGTTGATTGGTCTGGGGTACAGCATGGGGGCAAGAACGTGAGACAACCCATCTCCCCCACGCCTCTCACGTGCACCTCAGCTTGAGCACGCTGAGGAACGGCAGAGCTTCTCCCCAAAGCATGACCACCCTCCTCGCAGGCCCTGCCTGTGGACCACCTCGCTCAGGGAAGCTTCCCCGTCTCACCCACGCCAAGAGACACAGCGCGGCTGTGCCAGTGGCTTCTCTCTGCAGTCTGCAGGAGCGCCACCCCCCTTCCCAGGGTTCTGTCCATCTGCCCTGTGTGGTTCTGCAGGCCCGGGCACGCGGCTGGCCCATGCATGTCACGTGTCGGCACCCGCTGCCTGGCCCCAGGGGCTGGGCTGACCTGCGGACATGTCATATACAACAACAACATCATCAAGGCAACGCGTCTCTCATGTAAAGAGTGTGCACCTCCTACCATCGTCATATCCTTTGGGGGATATGTCCCTGGTTTGCACCTTGGGAGCTATGGCTCTCTTGCCATAAGTCTGGTTGTCGTAACTGTTGTACTCAAACGAGGTCTTGGAATATTTCTCAAGCTCCTTGGCCAGGTTGGAGCGCGGCGTGGTGGTGGGGACATTGTTTCTGTAGCCATACTGAGGTATCTCGAGCTGCTTGACAAAGCACATGGGCCTGGAAGTAGACAAGACAACAAACAACGGCTTGCTTTCTCCCACCGTGCGCACGCCAATACCAGCACATCCTATTTCCTACAGGTGTCAAGGAGTTAAGACCTCTGGTTGAAACCCCAGCTTCATCTTCCTGAGAAAAGACAACGAGTGCTTCAGTTATACAGCCCCAAATGAACCAGCTGCCTGGAAGTCAACATTGGAGATTAGAGAAGAAAAGGAAGAAAAGAAAAGAAAAGAAAACAGATAGACTATTTGAAATGTTCTCTCTCTGTCTCTCCTAAGGGGACTGACAGCCATAATGGAGATACTAGGAGAAATGGGGACGCGGAAGACTGTGACAGCCAGGCCAGTTCTCTGTGTCAGAGTAGTGGGTTGGCACAAAGCCATGTGAGTTGCTAAGAGATTTCCCTTAAAAATAAGAGGAAATAAAGAAGTACTCTTAGGGACACAGACAGAGGTAAAACTAGATCGAAAGTGATCTACTTGGGCAACAAAATGGAATGGTTGTAAAACATTTTGTCAAATATCGGTATATACTTTCAATATTTTTATATAGTAGTCATTTTAGACTTTGGGATAAAGTATTTAAATGGAAAAGCATTCCATGAGTATTCATGCACTGATATTCTGTCTTATTTTGTGTGTGTGTGTGTGTGTCTGTTGGTGGGTGTCTCTCTCTTAAGTGGAATTCTTGGACTTTTGTGTGTGTGTGTGTGTGTGTGTGTGTGTGTGTGTGTGTGTGTGTGTGTTACAGGAGACTAAAGCCGAGGGCTTTGTTCTGCCCCTTGCTCAGACTATTTTCCACTGGGATTGTTTGAGTCTGGGTAAATAAGTGTTGAGTCCTCCTTCTATCTAAAGGTTGTGCATATTTGAACACACAAATCATCCACACTTGCCTTAGGGATAAAAAATTTAAAACAATTGTTTTGCTTTTTATGATTATGAAAGTAGAATATGCCAGATGTAGTGGCACATGTCTGTAATCCCAATACTTGAAAAAAAAAAAAAAACTAAAAAAGGGATTGGAGGGTGTAGTTTGGAGGTAGGATACTTCAGGGTTCAATCCCCAGTACCACAACACATGCACACAACACACACACACACACACACACACACACACACACACACACACACAAAGAAATGAAAAAAAAAAGAAAAAAGGAAAAGAAAGAAAAAAGAAAAAACATGCCATGAGTATTCATGCACTGATATTCTGTCTTATTTTGTGTGTGTGTGTGTGTGTGTGTGTGTGTGTGTGTGTGTGTGTCTGTGGATGGGTGTCTCTCTCTTAAGTGGAATTCTTGGACTTTTTTGGGTGTGTGTGTGTGTGTGGTACAGGAGACTGAACCCGAGGGCTTTGTTCTGCCCCTTGCTCAGACTATTTGCCCCTTGCTCAGAATGATTCAGTGAAAATATGTTTAGAAGATACAAAACCTACTAAAGTCACCTATAATTCTTTGAGATATTTTTAAATATTAAGGTTTTGGTGTGTTTTTTCTGGCTAATGCATTTACTATTTTTAAATAATTAAGATTTAAACATTTTATATGCTTCTCACTTTATTTTACATGGCCTTTAATTTTACTTTTTGACACTCAGCCTTTAAGAAGTTCTTAATAATGACTATGTTAAAGTCACTGAACAGTTTGGTATTTAACTATTTGCCAACGTTAAGAAAATGTTTTTACTATCATAAATTGTGACTCAATATGCATCCATGTACATAATCTATTTCTTCTCTGATTATTTCACCAACATATTGGTTTCTAGAGTATTTATAAAGTTTTGATAATCAGGTTTTTAAAATAGGAAAGTAAGTCAACTTTTATATATTACTTAATACTACATGTCACCTTTATAACATAGTATGATAAAACATTCAACTGATTTATGAAATTACCAACCTGTGTGTTTTGGTCTCATTAATTTATCCTATTCATTGCTTGTGGAAGCAACGAAATGATGTCACAATCGACTGTTGTCTAGTTGGGGGGCATTTCAGCAGGAAACACAGGGATACTAAATAAAGGAAACTGCAGACTTCCCCTTGAAGTGTGGGGTGTGAGGATGTTTGGGGCCAAGTTTTCGGAGGATTTGGGAGTCGAGAGGCCCTCAGACTACGGGATTCAGTTAGCTTGTTATGGGAAGGCCATGCTTGCTGGCACAGGGGAAGTTTTGAGGTTAGGGCTCAGGGTAGGGTGAGAATGTGTTTCAGGAAAGAAGCCCCAGAGACTAAGGACGAGGGGGTGAGAGGGCTGGTGCCTCTGGGGACAGCCTGGGGACGTGCTCTGGCTTGTGTGGTCACTGGGGTGGAGGAGGGGTGCAGGCGACAGGAGGCAGGCAGGCGGGGGCTGCAGAGCTGGGCAGGAGGCGGGATTACAGGGTCCTACAGACCGGACACTCTCCTCAGGGACAACTCCTCAAAGACTTTTTCTGTTTACCCTAACCAGCTACGTGGTTATAGGTTTAACACCTTTTCCTCTTTCCTTCTTTCTGTATGTTTCCTGACCTCATTGAATGCGGGAGACACTGGGGTGCAGAGGTCCGGGGCCAGACCCCCGGCCTCCAGGTGTGCACACCTGCACACTAGGTGAGCCCTTTGGGGTTGAACGCTCAAGAGCCACAGAGGCATGGGGGCTTGTGGCTGTGGCAGTCAGCGTCCACGGCCTGCACCGGCTCCTGGTGCCTCTCAGCATTGGAGTGGGGTCTTTTTCTTTCTATTTAGGGGCCTGCCCAAACCTGCTCCCCACACCAGCCAGAGGCATATAAAGAAAACTGTATATGCACAGTTACTGGTCCATGGTCTCGTTTAGTTGGCATTAGACGTAGCTATCCACCACATCAGCGCTACAAGCTCTAGAAACATTCTGAAGACATCTGGATGCCAGAGGCCAGGACATCAGGATGGAGGCTATGTATGAACACCACCGAGTTCGCATTCACAGTTACCTGCGTGTCCAGCCAGCCTCAAGCTGCTAGGGAAGCGCAAGCTCAGAGCTGACTGTCAGAAATGGACCTCGCCTGCCTGCAGCACAGTCGCCCGGCCACTTCAGGACGGGGCCATGCACGAGGTTCTTCCTAGCTTTGGGGTCTGGCCAAAGTAGGCAGAGGAAACCGGACATATTCTTTCAGCTGCAAATTTCTCTCTAGGACTTTTCAACATTTTCTTCGGTTAAGGACTATTCAATCTTGAATTACACAGCCTGAAGGGCTCTTTTTTTTTTTCTGGGGATGCAGCCTCTCATACTAACTGTGGGTTGCAGAGGGGAGGGAGAAAACCCTGTCGTGTGTTTAGTATTCAGTCTTATTGCCTATAAAGCCAGTATGCTGTGGGCAAGGGAAGAGTGTGAGATGGATACACTGGGGGTACAGGAGAGGGTTCATACCCATGCAGAGAAAAATCCAAATTTAGTGAAGGGTTGTCTTGGGGTGGTGGGATCATGGTTGTTTTATGTTTGTATTTTTGCCTAACTAAATAGTTCTGATTTTCTATAAATATTTAAACTTCGCAATTGAAAGAGAGAGGTAATTTAATTGTGGTAGAATCATGCAAGAAACTGTGAAGTAATACACCGGAACCAAAACATTATTTACAGCCCTCGAGTGGTGACTTTCTCCGTGAGATTTATCCCAAAGAATAACTGAGCAGGAGCGAGAGGCTGCGTCTCTGGAAAGCTGTCAATCAGGGGCAGTGAAGTTGGACAGGAGCTGATGCCTGGGAGCTGCACCCGGCACCAGCACTGCTGGGACGTCCGGACGCCCAGCAGAGTGTGCGTGACTGTGAGGGTACAGGTCATGGTTAGTGAGCAGAGAGGAGGGGACAGGCTCTGGTATGAAATGCAGTGAATGGCAGAATGCATGATGGTGGTGACTTCTCACGGTGGACAAAGGTTTGAAGGGAGACAGGAAAGCGAGAGACACACGTAAGGGCTCAGCCACGGATCCCCTCCTCTGCCCCATCCTTCCCCCAACTTGCAAGAGAAGCAGGGGCTTCACCCCGCAGCTCTCAGGCCTTTCCTGTGTCACATGCGGGGACCGAGTGACTCCAGGTAAGCCTGCGAAGCTCTCTGCGCCCTGGGCTTTGTTGCTTGTCAAGCGGTGGCAATGACACCCACGCCCACCCCCCTCTCAGCGACCTTGAGGATAAGGGGAGCTGACAGTCCTGACAGGCATCTCACACACAACGCTCCCGTATATGTGCAGGGGGGATTCACCACTCATACGTTTTCCTGTAGGTTGGTTGTATGCCCCGGCTCCAAATTAAGAAAATAATTGTGGGATCTTATTAATCTTTCCTTTCATCTGGCATTCATAGAATCATGAAATATGAGGGCCAGAAAGGAAACCAGACAGTGCGCATCCAACTCTGCCACTTGAGGAGTGTTGCTGGGTGGACGGAGGCCAGGGAGGAGAGTTGGCCTCCTCGTTGCCTCTCCGCCTCCCCAGGTTGAGGGTGCACAGCTGCCCCGTGTCCTGCATCCACCTGGTGGAGTGCCGGTGCTCAGGGGCGTTGGGGTGCCTGTACATGAACCCCACCAATGACACACTCCTGCTGGGTACCTGAGGACTCGGTCTGAGGCCTGGTTGGACTTGGACACGTCACAGCTCTGGTGTTTCTCTTGGGCCTTGGCCAATTTCTCTGCTGCAGCAATGGGGCATCCAGACAGGCTGCAAGCACAGAAAGGGGGTTTAGTGGCTGGTCCCCAATGGCTTCTCAACACCCCAACCCAACCACCATGTCCTCCCCCTCAGTTGGCCTGGGAAGACCCCCAGACAGGTGGAGGAGGGCAGCTTCCCAAGCCCGCATGGCGATCCTGACGACGGATGGATTGGTTAGAATAATCATGTCTCTTGTTAGCATGTTCTTCTTGGTTTCTGGCACTCCAGTGTATAAAGCATGCTGGCTCTGTTTCAGTGAGAGAAAGCCAAATTCTTGTGTATACAAGAGAAGAGGAGCTACCAAAATTTCAAGCAGAGAGAGATTCCATTCTGGGACGTTCACCATTTCTGGGAATGAGGCATGGATAGCGTGGGGAGGTTGAGTTTTTGAGAGGCCCAAGAATGGCAGTTAGCAGATGGGTACCAGAAGACGCGATGCGTCAGAGGGCTTTGCCAGTCTGTCTGAACTCAGCGCCTTCCGCTCTCCACAAGGAGAACAAGGGCGAGAGGAAAGCAGAATCATCTCTGGGACTGCGCGTTTAGAAACCACGCAGTTCAGACTGGTCAGTATGGAGGAGAAACAGAGAGGGGCTTCTGTGTTTGAGCTGCTTCTCCATGAAGGAAGGCGTGGCGCCCCTGTGTGTCTAGACGTGTGCAGACGCCCACCCCGGCACGGGTCATGTCTCCATGGAGCCCAGGTTTGATGGAGGAACTGACGGTGTAAACCCTCCATCACACAGTGCTCGAACCAATCTCCCCCTTTTCCTCCTTCTGCAGGAGAAGCACCAGAAAGTCTGATGGCACAGCTTGTAACGGGTTTCATTATAAATTTAACAGGAGTAACCAAGTTTACTGGCCAGACAGCAAAAATTAAAGTGAAAACCTTATGGGTACAGATAGCCTTTTACGTGAGCGTGTGAAGCCGAAACTGTAGAGTGTAAGACAAATTTTAACAGAATCACTTTTTGGCTACTGGGAAGAGAAGGGTATCTGATACGAAGTGAATATTATAAGGAGCTCAGCATCCCTCATAGCCGAAGAGGACGGCACAGAGGACAGGGATTTGCCACAAACCAAAGTGTGATTCTGAACACGGGTATGTATAGCAACGTGGAGGAAAAGCTATCCCCCGCCCGCATTATCCCAAACATACCCGACCTCTGCGGGTATTTTAACAGGGTCCATGCTGGTGACCTGGGGTTTCAGCAGCGTGTCAAGGGCAGCCAGGTTAAGTAACCCCACTGCGGGGCGCCGTGTTACTGCATCCTAGCTGCTCTTCCTATGTGGTTGAGTGGCCGAAGAGCCCCGTCCACCCCGGGGGGACGGCAGAGCTGTTGTCTCATCCCTCTAGTGGCCATGATTCACATCTTGGGTATGGCACCGGGGAAGGGGGTTGGAATGGACTGTAACCGCATTATGACAGCAGGGAGTGAGACAACCAAGAAGCCCTACTCTGCCAACAGGGCCTGTAAGCCCTGACCTTGCACGCTCTGGGTTCTTTGGGGGCAGCATGCGGAGGGGTGCGGGGTATGGACAGTTCCCTCCAGCAGAGACCTCGGCAGCAGGTGGCTTCTTACCTTCGGTGCGAGTTCCTGTTGCTATTCACATGCCCTCGCCCAGTGCAGCCCGGAGTGGGACACTTGAGGACATTTTCATGCATGGCAAGAACTTGACGAAGAAAGGCAAAGAAAACAGCCCAGTGTTAAAATACGGAGAAATGGTCCGAGTACGAGAACACGCGATCGTGTGCCGCTGAGGCCGGGTTAGTTCACGACAGACCGCCCCCACGAACGTCTGTGATGGGCATGACCAGGAGGACACAGGTAGGAAGGAAGATAAGGCAGTCTCTGCTGACTCTGATCGGCATGCAAAGCTGAGTGCGCTGGCGGGAGGCGCGGGGCGGGGGGGGGGCAGAGCAAGGGAACAGGAGGCGAGCCCCCCAGGGTCTTCATACGGAAGCACAGGGTTCTGATTAGCATGTAACAGCACATGTACTGGGCATCTGAAAACATGCCTTGGCTTTGAAAACATGGAGAGTTATGGGAGAGTGGTAGGCATAAGAGGAGTGAGCAGGACCCCCCCCCCCGCCCCCAGACCTTACAGAAACAAATGAATTAAAACCACTTTTTGCTTAGGACATAAGCGCTTTGCTATTCTTTCAGTAGAATGGGCTGGAGTGGTAAGAGCTAGGCATTTTCATGGCGGGAAGCTAACAGGTGGGAGGGAAGCGGGCTGGTTTCTGGGGCTCGGGGACGCTGCCCGCTGCCATCACGGGGAGATGGAAAGCCCAGCGGTGGCCGTGCCTGGCTCTGGGCTTCAGTGTCCACTACTATGCTGCTCTGGATGTGAGAGGCCTGTGTTCAGAAGCACGGGGGGAAGTCAAGACAATGGGGCCCTCTCTGGTCTCATCTGCGAATCGCTCTGCTCCTCTGAGCTGCTGTTTGCAAACTCCAGAGGGCACCCTGGCGGCCGGCCGAGGGCGGGGGCCTGCTGGGCCTGCCCCACGTCTGCCCACAGTCACGGCTTTGTGTTATCTGCCGCTCTCCTCCCGCTTGGAGCCATCTCTCTGTCCCCCGAGGTCTGCAGGTCTCTTTGGGTCACATGATATTGCTACTGACTTCACGATTTATGTCCTTTAGGGACTGATGGGTCCCTGAAAGCAGCCCATTTTGGTTTCGCTTTTATAGCTCTCATAGCTCCTGCCTTGTTTAGATGTGGCCGATGCTCAAGAAACAGAGACAAAAAGTGAAAAGTCGACTTTCCGCTCGTTGTTTAGTGGGGACCTGGAAAAGGCGGTTGTAGGGTGTCTCTTTTCTGGGGGGGATCTAGGCACAAGTCTTCTCAGGGGAAGAAGCGCCCTGCCTTAGAGTCAGCTCTGCAGCCTACATCCGCCCTCTCCTCCAGAACCTGGGCTCACCTATCATAGGGTCCTGAAGTTGGGGATACAGACTTGGGGGACACGGATGACCCACAGGGGCGGTAGTAGCTTTGGGTGCAGCTGGAGTCACTGAACAAAATGGGGCAGAGAGTGGAATCACCCAGAGGGATGGCGAGTATTTTTTTTTTCTAAGTTTGGGAACCTATGATCACCCAGTCTCATCCCTTCCCGTCTTCCTACCCTCCCTGCCCCCTGCCTCCATGCTGAACTTTGCTAGCACAAAGTTCTCCCTGGAGATCACACTCTCCTTTCAGACGTGGCTGTGGGCTAGATCTCAAGCTGCCCAGCTCGCTCGGTCTCCTGCTGAGTGACCGGAGATGCCGCGCCTCCTGTCGCCGTCCACACCGGGGTGGGCTCTGCTGCCGCCTCTGTCTACATTGTGACTATCGCACCCTCTCCAGCAGCCTTCTGGAGCCTGAGTCATGGGACCCTCGCCCCTGCGCTAGTGTCCTTCTCTGAGGCTTCCACAGGAGGCTCTTAATCTGTAGATGCAGTGACCTTGGGGGTCCTTTGCCTTAGACTTCTTTGGAAGTGGGGGCATCAGCTTCGAGCGTGGGGAATTTTCAGAAATGCCATGGTCTCTTGGTGTTGTCTGCGTCCCTCGGGTCTCCCTTCCCCTGTTCCTTTCCCTCTGCCTCGCCTCTGCACGCTCACTGCCGACTTCCCTCCCGCTCGTGGCTCCTCTTTCACTGCCTGCCTGCCTTCTCCCAGGGCCCTGCACCCTTGCTTGCTACTAACGCTGCTCCAGGGGCGGCAGCCCAACGTCTGCACCTGGCCTCCGGCTCTCCAGGGCAGCCCGCCTGCAGCCTGTGGGCACTTTGCGTGCAGCTGCCTTCCCGGCGCATGCTACCCATTCCTCAATTTCTTTTCTTTTCTTTCTTTTTTGCAGTACTGAGGATGGAACCTGGGGGCATTCTACCTCTGAGCTACAGCCCCAGCTCTATTTTTTATTTTGAAACAGGGTCTCACTAAGCTGCAGAGGGCCTCACTAAGTAGCTGAGGCTGGCCGCGAACCCAGATCCTCCAGTCTCAGCCTCCCCAATGCTGGGATTACAAGCGTGCGCCATTACGCCAGGCTTCCTTAATTTCTTATCCCCATCCCTAGCTTCTCATCTTTGTGCTCATGGAGGCATCCTCCCCCGCCTTCTCTTGCTGTGCATAGCCTGTCTCTGGAACATTCTGTGACTCTGTCCCAGAGTCTCCCCATGCCACTGTCTTCCTTGTGCCCTGATCTCCTGGACCTCTGACAATAGCTTCCTTCTCCATGGGATGGCTGGAGCGTCGCCGAGAGCCCTGGGCTTGGGACCTGGCCTCCAATGCCCACTCGGGGTCCAGCCTGGGCTGGCAGGGTCTGCCTGGGCTCACACCCGCTGAGGTTCTAACAGGGTGCGTGTAGCAGAACTGTGTTGAGTTTGACTGGTCAGAAAAGATGAGGGGAAGGTAGCCCAGAGATAGCAAAATAAAAATGACCCCCTATGACATTCTTCATTTTTGTTTTTGTTTTTAAGGTCTTGGTGGTATTATCAAGAGCCATTCAGAAGCAAATCCAGGAGATACTTTTCTAGGTTGCTGGGGAGGGTGTTTGCAAAGCAGGGTCAGACCTAGCGCCCACTTCTCGCCCTGCTAGGGTGACGCCACGCATGGTCTGACCAGGGTCGGGAAAATCCGTACAATTCCCACCTTGTTAGACAACAGTCTATATTTCTGCTACATTAGACTTTTCCTGTGGTGATCTGCAGCCAGGAGAACTTCTCATCCATAGAAAGGCACTGACCTTCTGCCTTAAAGGCGAAACATCTACGTCTTAAAGAAAGCTCGCATAAAGAAAGTCTTCTTAAAGCACGGGAGCTTGGTCCCACGGCCTCATTTTGCAGAATAGGAAAGCCGAGTACAGAGAATGCCCAACACGCCTGAGGTTGCGTAGCTTTTAGGACAAAAACTGGAACATGGAGCCCAAGTTTTAGAGGAGGGAGATAGGTGTGGGGGGTCAGGTATGGATTTACAGCTTAGCTCAGGTATGTCCTCAGGCCAGTTAGTAGCTGCTCAGATTAGCTTCTTATAAAAAAAAAAAATTGAGCACCCTCAGTTTGCCAGCCACGGTGCTGATCCCTGAGGAGAAGGCCGATAGAGCCTCTGGTTCTCCTCTCCTCCATCTGGAAAGCGGGACCAGCACCACCTGCGGGCCCGGGGGCACCGGATGGAGCCATGTGTGCAGGCTCGAGCCAAGCACCCGGCCCAGAGTGTGCGCTCAGCGCGTGGAAGCCGCCGGAACCCATGCCGTCTCCCTGCTCATGTAACACACGGGATTGTAGCCACACACCGAATTGGTTTCTTTTCCCAGCTCTTGCAGTTTGACCTCAAGATGGGCACAGGAAACATGAGCTTGTCATTTCCAGTAGCCATTTGAAAACCTGGAGCCATAACAGCTTCTAAAAAATACCACCCCTGAAGGAAGTTCGGCTAAGCCTGTTTTCTAAGTCTCCAGTGCGACCAGGAACTGTCCTTCCTGCCAACAGATTTGCTTCTCAAGGACTTCAGGGTCACCTGGTTTTAGTGGGACAGTCCTCAGAATTCCTACAGATAATCAGCTGCCCATCTTGCCACATCCTAAGCCAGCTATTACATGTCCCCCACTGGAAACCATCTCAGATAAGAGGGAAATCTTCCATGTGATTTAGACTAAAAAAATCAAGATCTTAAATGCGCTCATTTCTGAAAATGCGCCTCTTTCCTGAGCAGTCAATTCCAATTGACTTTATAGAGCTGTCATACTTTACTGCTGAAAGAGAGACAAATAACAAAAGCGTGTATCATTTCAGTTCGAAAAGAACTCTAGTGTTTTTTCATAGATTTCTTCCATATTATCAGAACCTGACTATTAAAAATATGTAACATTAAAGACCACGCAACTTGAACTTCCTTATGGAAGAGCTCCTAGGTGGGAGTCGGAAGAGGGCTGGCAGGAGGCTGACTGTGCAAGTGAAAAGCCACAAAACCTCTGCTCCAAATGACGACCGGATGGCGTCCAGAAGTCAGACGCGCTTGGGCAGCAGGTGTCTCAAGCCTCTTCCCTTGGGGATTCAGGATTCAGAGCAGGTCAGTGCAGAATGGCACGCCTTGGAGTCTGTCTAGCTCAATTCTGTAACTGTGAGGAGAAGTGAAGAAGCCACCTGCCTGAGGTCGGGACTAGACCCAGGCGGGGCCCGAGAGCCTGGCTCCAGGGGATGGGCTGCAGGGAGCTACTCTCCAGGTCTGGTCTAGCAGGAGCTGGCTCCCAGAAGACCCGGGGCAGGAGGAGGAGGTTTGCAGAGCCCCACTCATCCTGGGGCTCTGCCTGCTGGGGTCAGGAGGGGCCTCGTTTGCTACGGTTGCACTGAGCCGTACGATGGAAATGAGGTCAGGTAAGAGGGATGGTAGAGACAGAGCCATGTGCTTGCGCCCGGCGGGAGGGTAACGTGAGAGGTGGACTTACTTTCTGGAGGGACCCTATCTTTGTGCGGGCATCCGGACAGACTGCGGTGATGAGGGTAAAGCCCAGTTACATGGCCGGTTCCATCACACCCGGGGGTTGGACACTTGCTCTCTTTCTTTTCTGTTCTTGAGGGATCTAAAAGCGACAACAAGTGCCAAGAGAATGAATGCTTACCAACCGGAGACAGCGTGATCATTCAACAATCCGAAGAGACCTTTCTAAACCAAGAAATGAGGCTGGTGTCGGAGGGACAGGCTGGGACACCAGGCTTTTGCTCAGGTGGGGTTTTGGCTGGGGGTGATTTTTTTTTCAACCTTGTGCAATATCATCACAATCAGAAAGTATTTCATTTTTAATCCTAGAGGGGAAAAAAAGTAGTGCCTCTTCCTAACCTTTGCTCTTGATTAATTGTTTTCCCGTGTGTTACATGATAAGCTGTGTTGCTCAAAGAAATCAAGGTAAACAGTGATGAGACAGTGACCTTCTTAGAGAACAAAACCCTGTACTGTTAGCTTTCAGCAGCCTCTCTGTGCAACTCAACCAGAGGGCGCGATTCGGTTCAAAAACTCCAGTGGAATTCCTTCTTATTGCGCACTCTGCTCGCATACGCTGTGAACTGCACAATTTTACTGGCATTGCACTTTGCTCTTGAGGTTAACAACACTGTTTCTTAGCATAGCAATTCAGCGCTTTTTGGAAAACAAACTGAACTCTCAGAAGGCACTGTAAGCAGATGACCAAAAGGGTGGAGACCCCACCTGGCAGAGGTGGTGGGCAATCAAAAATGCTTCGAAGCCGCCGGAGCAACCGTTTGTTTTGATTTCTTCGTCTGTGCTTGGAACCAGAGGAAGGCTTGTGTAATGCTGTGCATGCATCATAGAATTAAAGGTAATGCTTGTCTAGAGCCCTGCGGGCCTCTGCAGCACAGTCAAGGGCCGATTAGAGCAGACGTTCAGTCCAGAATGTCGATGCCAGGAATGCAGTGACATTGCTAACAATAGTATTTTACCCCCGGTACTGACCACAGTTCATAACCATGCAGTATAAAAACTCCAGAAAGTATTTCTGAGGCTAAGCTCAGAGCAATAGTCAATCTAAGTGTGGTATACCCTGTATTTTTGAGTCAGTTTTTGAAAACCAGTTGCTCAGATCACCAATAGATGTGGCTATTATGAGGTGGTCCAGAAAATGCTGGAGTTAAATTTTCTTTAGGGTTTAATTCTTTTATATGGCTATTTTTATCAATCAGGCCAATCATGATCACTAGAAAATGCATGTTATACTTTTGGTTGAGAATCCACTTCTATTAAGAGAAAAGATTGGTTTTAACATGTTTGAACTCCTATGGATTTTCTTCTTAGGTCATTTATGCAAACTTGAAATAGACAAAGGACTCACAGGAATTTATAAATGCTATTATGCTCATGTCAAAAGAACTCTCCTTTTCTCTTTCAGCTAATATTTTATTCTATGTGATGTGCCTGTCAGGTGCTGGGACCTCTTAAGCCAGAGTTGGCGGGGAGAGAAATATCCCACATACCGTTGTCAGTGACCGTTCAGCCCTGGTACATGGATTGTAGCCTCTGAAAACGAACCTGGAACTAAGGGGTGTGCTTCAGTTCTAATTGCCTATGGTTTTCTCTTACACATGCAAACGAAAAGTCTAGCATTTAATTGCCTTGTAAGCAATTTCATAACAATATTGGTATAATTTAATAAACATTCATATAAAATAGCAGGTGTGCAGTAACAGTTTCAAAGTATTGATTATTTAAAATCAGAAACTAGAGATCAAAGGTCTTTTAACCATATACAAATGACTTGTGAAGGATTAAAAAAGCAAGTTATGCCTATTACTAATCATTAAGTGACTATTTCATCAGGACTCTTGTAACTTTTCACAAATTGCATGATTTCCAGGTTTTGAGAGTGTTTTGAAAATAAGCATAGCTTTTTGTAAAAAAAGAAAAAACAATGTGTCTCAAAATTATTTCAAGTTTTGGAAGACAGCAAAGGTGTACTCTCCTCTCGATGCATGGAATCATGGTTGAGATGGGTGTGCTGTTTGCCTTCAGGGTTACCTCCGGTGGATTTCTTATTCCTTGCAATCCCAACTCATCTTAAAAGCAAGCATATGAGCAAACACAAAACAACTAAGTAAGCAAAGACAACAATGGTATAACCAAACACTTAACAACGACTTGTAGAAAAAATAAATTGTATGCTGGAGTTAGCTTGCTCCTTTCCATTCCAGGTGCAGTAGATGACATGCCTGTGCAGAAGACAGAGGAGGGTCATGACTACCATCTTTTGCACCAGCTCAGGATTTTGGAAATGTTGCTCATTGACCTGTTAAATCAACTTGATGATTGTGGGAAACAAGAATGGATGCAACACTCTCTTGCCTTCACTGCAGTAATAGAGCCCCTGAAAACAGACTGGGGACATGCTTTCATGACTTTTTAAAAAAAGAAGACTTACTCTCTCCATTCCCCTTTGTAGGCCTTCCTTGGCCTTATTTATTTAGTCCTGAATATAACTATAAACAATATACAAAATGTTTATAGAAAACAAAAGGGACTTTTGTCAGAGGTAGATCTGGGAAAATCTGGGAGAGGCAGGAATGGATGCCTTCCACCTCACAAGAAAGCCCAAATCTCCAGTCCTTTCCTTTTGTAGGGAAAAAGCACGTCTCAGTTCTTACTGTTCATTCCCATCCCTGACTGAACTTACACAGGGGAGGCAAGCAGTTTGAATTTCACTTCTTGCAAAAAAGCAAAGCAAAACAAAAACAAAAGCAAAAACAACAAAACAACATAAGTCAAAATTTGCATCAAGCTGCTGAGTTTAGAGAGAACACAGAAACCAACGAAGGCATAACACCAAATCAGCATCCATGGCTCCACAGCCTGTCACTGCACTTGTCCAAGCCAGAGCTCCAACCTGCAAGCCATGTTCTAGAACTCTAAAACAAGCCTGACACAGATATCTGCACAACGGAGAAATCACACAAGAGGAAGGCACCATTTCTTCCTAAAAGTGTTGGGTTCCTGTATGATTCTCAAACACTTAACCCAAATTTTCTAATACATGATTTTTGCACATTTTGTTCCCAATGATAGCTATATAACTTAGAACATGTAGGCTGCCTTTTGTAGTCTTTAAAATGCCCAAAGCACGCCTGAAGTTTCACTGAGCTAAGACTCTTGTTTTCTTTAGAAAGTAATGCTCCTTGGTCACATTCTGCATCTTCACATGTCTGGCATCCCCCTTGGTAGCCAAAAGGGCTGTTGGCCTACAGGCGCATGCCAGCCAAGCATCTCTGAGCTGGGTTTTGTCCTAGTGATGCCCAGCTTGCCATAGAAGTTATGTATATACATTGAGAGGAGAATAAACACCGACGTCACAGCAGCTTTGAGTGTTTGAAGTTTATACAGCAACTGATTTTCAAATTAAATCCCTGAACCTCATTATCAGATCCACAGTTAGGAAACTCAGTATCTATAATGCACAGAATAAAATGAAAACCCAAAAGGAATTTTTTCAGTGCTAACATAGGATTTAAGAAATTACCAACTTCATTCCTGAAATTGCTTCTTACCTAGTCCTGAAAGAAACTTAAAATGAGCTAACAGGCAACATGAAGGCTCTACCTGAGGCTGAATTATAACCTGCCTCCAACTGCAAGTGGACACCGTTGCTTCTGTTCTACAAACAAGAAGTCATTCCCTCCACTTGAATATGTGTGTGATATATTTACTATACATATGCATATATATACACACATATGCAAAACATATGCATACACAGCTAAATATATGGATATACGCAAATATGTGCTCACATATTTCATAAAAGGAAATTCAGTTAGAACGATCAAACTGGATAGTTTTGAGTATTTTCTAATACACTGTATGTGAGGAAAGCATCATAGTTACTGCTTCCACAAGGCAGTGAAATCAGAGGGGAGGAGTGCACCAAGGAAACCACTACTCATCTCAGAGGAGGCCCGCCATGCCTTGCATAGTGGATGGCTCAGGTTACCTTACTACCTCAGGTAATTAATGTGCCCTTATCTCATGTCATCGGTCATCCTGCTACTGTTCAATTCCCATATCATGGTGGTTCCTAGGAAGACATTTCATCAATAACTGTCATTGGATGATAATTTAGAAGTCATGATGCCACCTACCCAGTCCAATTGATAAAACATGTGCTTCACCCCTGCCTAACTGTCATGGAAACCCTTGCCACTCAGGACAGATCTGGGTTCATCTACAGCCTCACCATGATGTCTTCTATTGCAGGATGTGTTTGTGGATTAGCCCTATCTGCTCGAAAAATAAGTCCTCCCACTGAATATCATTTCACTCATCTGCTCTCATAATAGGACATTGAGCTGCTTTATGCATTTCTCAGACACATATTTTATTTGCTCATCAGAAACATCATCACAAAAGAGAATTCTGGAATCAGCTCTAAAATGTGCATTAGAGAGAGAACTTGGTATGATTCGTACTTTCAATTGTAGACTATCATCAACACCTTCTATTGAGCTCATGTTTCCATGAGGCAACTTACGTTAGGTAGAAATATTACCTTTACCATAGTATGGCTTTTTGACATGGCTGTCACTGGACTTGGGCTTCCTGTCCTCCCCGGGGAGCTGCCTTGGAGACTGGTCCTCGTAGGATCGGATATTGTCCCTCCTCCCGGCGTCCAAGGCCATCTTCTCCCTCATGGCCTTTGCTCGCTCAGTTTCCAGAGCGATGGCTTTCTCAAGAAGGGTCAGGTTGCCCTTGGTCATGTCGAACACTTCCTCGGACCGGTCCGAGTTGATGGAGGTGGTGTCGTCGTCCCGCTCTGGACACCCGTCCTCCTTGGCACAGCTAGAAAACGTTCTGGGCCTGGGGCTCAGCTGCTCTTCCAGCCTCATGAGGTTCATCATGTCCGAGTAGTTCCTGTCGGGCGTCCTCCCCGGGAAGTCCTCCTCCGGCCGGCCGTGCTGGCGGAGGTTCATGTTGGGGGGCTGGCTCCGGTCCTGCGGGTTGGTCTCGCTGAGCTTCCGCGCCAGGTCGAAGCACTGGTTCCGCAGGCACTCCAGGCTGCTCAGACACACCTCCTCCTCGCTCTCCTCCGCCATCTTCTCCATGAGTCCATTGTTCAAGGGCTTGCCCAGCATGACGTAATTCATGTTCCTGCTGTCCTGCTGCGACATGCCGTCCCCATAACTCCTGTCATTGATGTTTTCCGAGAGCACGACACCGTGTCCTTGCGCCAACAGCTTAAGGGAGTCCACGGTTTCTCGGACCACGTCGCTATCTAGGTCCAGGCTGAGCTCGCCCTTGCGGCCCAGCGTTTCGTTCTTGTCGCTGTCGTCCTCCAGGCTGTTGGAGGTGTTGCTGTTCATTTCCGACTCTGTCCGGGCGCGGTAGGCCGCGTCCTCGGCGATCTTGCCCAGGTTCAGCAGCGACTTGGCCACCAGCTCGTCGTAGTTGTCGTACTCGTCGTTGTTGTTGTCATCCTTCTCTGTGTCCTGCAGCATCCGCGTGTTGTGGCAGTTCATCTGATGGTCCTCTGCAAAGAGAATAAAGAAGACAAAAGGAAAAGAAAAGAAAGAAGTGGCTAGAATTCAAAGTGTAGTTGCAACAGCATGGACAGCAAGCTAACGGCGAGCTGAGCCCTGCTCAGTGTGGCCCAGAACCCTGGGTATGTCTGCAGCTGGCTGAAGGTGTCAAGACAAACAGCTGAGCAAGGCTGAGGCAGGAGGCTGCTGAGAACATTCGCTGCGAGGTGTCAGCACCCCCAATTAACCTTCAAAGCAACCAGCAAATATGGTAAACCTTAGGGCAAAATACACATTTTACTTCTGGATCTCGCGGGTGATTGGTGGTCCTCTTGGGCTTCAGTTATTGACGACCCTGCAGTGGCACACTACTTCTATCCTATCACTAAGCTTTCTGAGAGTATAAAACCTGCCTTTTTGCCCGCTCTTAAGCAGATCTGGAAGCAGAGATCACTTCCAAATGGCTTGCTTTTGCAGTCATACTCAGGCAATGCAGAAGAAAGGCTCAGGTTTCCAAGGAATCACGAAGCGATGCCTAGGACATAGAGAGGCTCCATCAGGTGCACAGGTTGGGGCTGATAAAGAGTTATTTTGAATCTGATCCCTTCTGGACAAGGCGCCGTGACACATTTGGAAGCGTCATGGATTCTGTAATAGGCATGTGGAAGGTAAATCTGATGCTCTCTGACACCCAGATTTCTGTCTCTGCAGGTTTGGGAGGGTGTGTGTGGAGTGGGGAGGAGGGAAGGGCACAGGGACCAGATGTCTAAAAACCAGGGCTGGGATAAGTTGGTGCACCTGCCATGCGGGCAACGCAGCATCTCATTTGTCATACAGGGCTGTTATGCTCAGCTACAGTGTGCGGAAGCTGGAAGAAATGGCGTGAGAATAAATGTACTCGATCTTGAAAAAGTATTTAGAGAAACTGTTTCAAAAAGGCCAGGTTAAAAATGATGTTAAATCCTTCCACTTCATAGAAACACATTCTGCTTAACACTGAAAGACTATTTGGGATTTGTATCACTATTCACCATACTATATGATTGCAATAATGTACACTGAAAAATATGGGTAATAATAAGTGGGTTCTCCTACGGATCCTCCTTAGGTTGGATTTGGCTACTTGAATGCCATTTTCACACCTGTTCTTTGTTTCCATGATTAAAACACAACAGTGAGAAGAATGTTCAACACTTAATAATGGTTTGAAAGGATGAGGAGTATTGGCCAGTAGGAAATGCCAGTTGACTAATGCTGAGAGATGGGCCTGTGGTGTTTTCTTTATGAATTTAATGCAGAAAAAGTTTTTGTTAGCGAAAAAAGATTTAGAGCTTAGTATAGCAATAGCAGAAAATAATGTGCTTGTCATTCCACCCAGAGACAACAAATATTTAAGATCTGATACACCTCCCAAATGTCAGCAAGCCAAATTCTCCACGAAGTAGTCAAAAAGCATCTCTGAGTAAAATAAACATGGTCTCTCTTGTGGACAATTCCTACAAATCATTTTTTTTAATTATAAGGTTAAACATATCCCCAAAGAGCCACCAAAAGGAAAAAAAAAAAAGACAAACCTAGAAGATGCAATCAGAAACATTGCGGCAATGTTAATCTCCAAGGTGCTTTGCTATGGGTCTCCTGGGTTCAAGCTTTAGAAAGTAAGTCAACCCTATTCCAGTGAATTTTTGAAAACATAAGCATTCTATTGTCCTCTCAGTCCATGCATTTAGTTATACCTAGGGGCTGTGCCTGGAGAACCTTCCCTGAGATAACCACCCTGTGTTGTCTCTGCCCGGTAACCATGATGACATCAGTGGCCAGCGTCCCCTGTGCCTGTGGAGAACTGACCCCTCGATAAATCCGAAAACACGTGTGACAGGTGGAAGCATTTTGGAAGTTGACTCCGAGGAAAAAGCACAGCCAGGTAAGACTGATCGTTTTCTTGGTTCTCCCCATGAGTTCTCTGATGGGATTCACTATGTTGTCTGGAAGAATTTGGAAAAGGAGGGGGTCATTGGCAGTGCCCAGCAGGCAAAGAAAACCTGTCTCACCTGCCTTGCAGTTACGGAAGCCAAGAAAAAGCCTGCACTTGAAATTAGACTGTGGTCCACGACTCGTGACATTCTTCGCTTTCCTACTAAATGTGCTGGGTATAAAATTGTGAATTCTCCATGCTCTAGTCTCAGGGTTCTCTTTGACGCACTTGCCCCTCCTTCTTCCTGCTGCATCGCTTAGCCAAGGAGTCCATTTCACCTTTTTGATAATCAGATATCTATTAACCTTGTCACTCAATTCATATTAGCTTCTCCCAAAACGATTAAAAGAAAAATGGACGAACTTTCTCTTGCAGTCTAATGGCCACTCTGATTTAGGGAACTGGGAACAAGGTGAGAAAGGGGCCCATCATCACCTGAGGGCCGGGAGCGTGTGGGCTGCCTCCAGATGCCTGCTTCAGGGTCGAGAGCTGATGGACGGCAGGTGCACGCTGCATGCACCACTTTGGTAGTCACGGGACAATGAAGATGAAACTCAAGCCAGAACCTGGTGTTGGTCAATGCCCTGATGCTTACTAATGGTGTGCAGCAGATGACCTGAGCTCTCAGGGCCCCAAAGGAGCTCATCTGAACAGCAGGGCAATAAATCTGCTTGGGCCTTCTTGGACATCTCTTATAGGACTCATCTCAACAGTATGTGCTGTGCAGAATCCTTACATTCTGTGTGTCTGGCACACATGGTAGCTAGCCTTGCTATGGTGTTTTCAACACCCAGAGCAGGTGCCAGGGGACACCAGCCCATTTGTTGAAGGAAACTGGAATCGGGCAACAGAAAATGCATGTGAGGAGGACACGGTCTCCTGCATAATCTGGTGTTTCTTCAAGTTACTAACAGTATCATTCAATGGCTGCTGGAAATAGTGTGCATGGCCCCAAATTCTTACAGGCTACCAGAATTTCTCAAGCTAGCAGTATTTTAGTGTATCAAAACACATTCTAAGTAAAGTCAAGTCTTAATTATGTAGATAAGGAGAGGGGAGTAGTCTACCAGTCCTTCAGCAAGCAGGCTCTAGTGTATGCTGCGCCTTGGTGTGGTCTAGACGCAGGATACCCAGTAAGCTCCTAGAATCTCATCTCTGGTTTCATGTATTCGGGCAATTTCCCTTTTTAGGTATATTTTTCCTGAGGCTGATACTGAAATGAGTCACAGGTAGACATGGGCTTTGGCAAATGGACCAGAATTTTCTGTGCCAGTCGGAAATTAAAATGTGGTACAAACAACTCAAAAAATGAATATAAAAGCCATAAAAATGACAGGAGTCAATGTTACCAGTTTCTATTCAGTGGTTAATGTTCTATTAAAGAGACAAAATGTATTTATGATAATTTTTTTTCAGGTCCCAGGGAAGCCAAGGTGCTGCTCAGGGCGGGCAGGCTTTTGGGCTCAGCAGACTGAGCTGGCCAGGGCCAGCCACACCACAGAGCTCGGGAGGAATGGTGGGCTACACTGGGGGAGGGGCATGGGGTCTGGTTACACAATGACCCCACGCTCGTCTCGGGAAAAAGAGCATTTTTTTTTCAGACAGTTGAAGTCATATTCTCAGAGGTTTGGAGAAGGATGTGGCATTTCAGTTTCCCTTCTGTGGTTTTGCATTTGAAATCTGTCCTCTAGCAGAGTGCCACAGAAGCGGACTCTGAAGAGGGGTCATGTGTCTCAGGCATGAGCCCAGGTGTTCTCCCTGGGGGAACTGCAACTTTCATACTTGGACTGTCTGTCCTCACTAATGCTCAGAAGGACCTGAGGAAAGGCTCGCTGGCACCGACCACTCCTCCTGATAGGACGACAGGGAGCCACAAAGGGCACAAAGGGTTTCTCCAGTCAGGTGCTGCCAAGGGAGGCAGGTGCTATGCTGGGATGCTGGGTGTGGCGCTGCCTCCCTCTTCTATAGCACTGTCTCTGTTTCCATAGCAACAGACTGCACAGTCCTCACCCACCAGGAACCTAGTGGGTGTGGTCCAGACAAGCTAGCTAGATGTTCAGTCTTCCTTAGTAGACAACACAAATCCCTTCTGTGTAACCATTCAGAAGGTTTCTGTTGCTGTTTCTGGCATTCATCTGATTTTTTCCCCTCCCTTCAATGCTCCTCCTGGGTTTGGCATGAATTGAGGAATATTTATATCACCAGTCTTGGCAACTTGTGCTGGGGCTGCCAGCTTAGCTAGACTGCCACCTACCAGGGTTCTGATTCATGCAGTTTAGGTCCACGCTGGTGTGGAAAGGAGATTAGAAAATCAGGGGAGTCCTGGACTCTGGACCCGTATTCAAGAGAGCTGCGGGTTGACAACTTCAGGTGCCTAAAAATCACAGGGGAACCGGATAGATAAGAAGGCAGGTGAGAACCAGGCTGGATTGTAAAGCAGGGCTATCTCAACACCTTGATTGACATTCTGAAGTCTGTAAAGCAGGGCTATCTCTACACCTTGATTTGATATCCTGAAGTCTGTCAAGCTGGAGTTTCTCAGGCATCCTGGTTTGATATTCTGAGGGCTGTAAAGCAGGGCTATCTCAACACCTTCTTTGAGAGAGTTCAGGAGGAACACAAGGTACCAGACAGAACCGAAAAGAGTGGCCGACTTAGGCTCCAGTCCCAGGACAAACTCTGGGGCTTTTCTAAACACAGCACACCTAATTGCAAGAGCCTGCTCCTGGGGTCCTGGATTCTCCAGCGTCAGTGAGTGAGGAGCACTGGCTCAGTGCCTGGGGCAAACCTGCCTCAGCAAGGTACGGGAGTCCACGCGACGCCCTCTTCTCTGGCAATTCATCTGCTTCTTATTGCCATCATGATCTCATTCCACCCTCATCTGTTGTTTTCTCACTCTTCCAAACCACAGGGTGTCCCCTGCCACACGCTCCCTCTACAATTGCAAAGCTTCAAGTGCTGTCACACAACTGAACCACACCCTCCCTCGGAGGCACATGTGCTGAGCGGGTGGTCCTGACAGAAGTGGCTTGGTACTTCGGGACAAGAGAGGACACCTGCTGCTGAAGGTGGATGGAGAGGTGCCTGACATCTGCTCGTAGATACTAATAAAAGTCCCAATCTCCCTAAAAAGTTGCTTTAAATGAATTACTGATAGCTGGTATGTATTTTCTTATACTTTGCAAAAATAGGATTAGTGGGGGCTTTGTTTATTTATTTGGTACTAGGGATTGAACCCAGGAGTATTCTATCTCTGAGCTACACACTCCCAGCCCTTTTTTTGTTTGTTTTTGAAACAGGTTCTCACCAGGTTGCTAGGTTGCTGAGAGTCTATGTTGCTGAGGCTGTCCTGGAACCTGTGACCCTCCTGTCTCAGCCTCTCAAGTACTGGGATTACAGGCATGTGCCACCACGCCTAGCTATCCGGGACATTTTTACACAAGGGAAAGAAGAAATCTTGCCGTCCGGCACCGATCTTCCCGCACCATATGACTTGACGAGGGCGATTTGAGGGTATGTGTGTCATGTGGCTGTTCCGTGTGACAACTCCTCCCTGCTTTCTGGAGCTTGGCATGGGCAATTCATTCTATGGCGGCATTTACTCTGTGTGAGGAGGAAGCCGCGCCCTGCCTGTGGCATCCCGTGTCACGGCGTCTTGAGGCTCAACATTCTCGGAGAGGAGACAGCGGGTGCCTGGTTGGGTAAGGACTGCATCCTTGGGCCCAGGCTTCATCCTCTGGCGAGGGCAGCGCTAAAGCCAGGGAAGACGCCTGCTGGGCTCCTCTAGAAGCAGCGACCCTGTGTGTGTGTGTGGGGGGGGGCTGCAGTAGGTGTTGCTCCTTCACATGGAAGCTTCTTTGGTTAGTCTAAGTACTGTCTATGCTAAGTACCGGGGCATGGTTTTGGTGTCTCATAGGCAATTGCTCAAAGCATATTTCTAGCCTATTTTCTGGATGGTACGTTGGTTCCTCTGTGGTTATTTTTGGGCTTTGGTCTCTTTAGCGCAATGTCTGCACGCTGGAAAGTGTGACCTACTTTTATGCCAGTAGGGCGCTCTACTGAACTTGAGTTTGCTTGCTCTGTGCCTGTGTGCTGGCTGCTGTCTTTGGCCTCTGTTTTGGCAAATCAGTCCACTGTGGGGAGCCGTGGCCAATGCCTCCCTCTGCCCCAGGCAGGGTCTGTGAATCATTTTGCATTGTCTACCAACTCAGCCCAGGGCCAAGGGACACAGGCCCTGAGTCCTTCATGTAAATGAAGATGCCCCAGTAAGTCCCTGGTTCTGGAGGCCAGATGTTTCCCACACTCCCAAGGATACTGGCTTAGATAACAGCAGCCAGAGAGATGCATTGGCTCTGCTGCCTCTCACAAGAATGATCTTACACAGGAAATAGAGGCATGGAGAAAGAGCTCTGCTCATGAGAAGAGACATGTACGGAGTCCCATTAGCCACTGATTTACCTGGGTTAAATGCTGGCATTTCTAGAAGTCTTATTCAAGCTGAAACATGCAAAACTCTGGAAAAAGCACCACATGGCAGCCCTTTCATCACACTGGAGACGAATGTTGCAATGTCCCAGTTTTGCATAAGCACGCCCTGCGGGACCCAGAAGGACACTAACAGAACACTACATATTTGCTCACTTAACAACTGTCTATTGAGTTGCAGTCAGAGCTGAACAATGGACCAAAAAGAACATGCTTGTGGGCATGGAAGTTGTAGTTGGTGGAAGAGGTAAAGACCAGTGGAAAATAAACACAAGCTGTGATGTCAGAGAGCGCTTGGTGCTATGATGGATAGCGGAGCAGCGGGAAGAGGCAGGGAGGCTGGGCTTCAGGGGGAAAGGAGACTGGGCCTGTGGAGGTGAGAATCGGGTGCTGGGGGGAATGGCTCTGCCTGAGGGGAGGGAGCTGCAGGCAGTAGCTGGAGGTGGGCTGTGCTCTGTGGTCCAGGGAAGCCAGGTGACGCAGTGAGGACCGGGGAGCTGGCCAGGGCCAAGTCTAGGTGAAGGAGGTTCTGCCCCAGGAGCATCCGCAGTCCCGGGCAACCTCCGAGCAGCCCACACAGGGCGGGCTCTGCCTGCTGCTGGAGCCGGCCCTGATTCCTGAGGCCCACCCGTTGCCTGGCCTCAGACACAGGAGGCTCCTGGGGGAGGACTCGGCTCCTTTTGTTCAAGGTGGGCTGGGGCAAGCATCCAGGATCCAGCTTCCCAAACTTCTAAGGAGCTGGCTGCCTCCCCTAACCTCTCCCGGTTGGCAGGGCTTCTCCTCAGAGCCCTTGGTCCTGGGCGGCCCGGCAGGCTGCCAGCCAGGGCCCCCGCCTTCCATATGGGGAAGGTTCGGCTCACACGGAGGGCAAGGCCTGAGCTGAAGGAGAGAGCTCTCACCAGAAAACAGGCTTGCCCAGCAAGGGCGTCCTTGGCTTTAATGTCTCCATCTGCTCTGAACAGTGAAGGATAGGAAACTCCCCTCTGAGGCCTCAAGACCACTCGACCATTTCAGATTCTAAGAAAGAGGAGCCCAGTGGCTTACTGTGCAAGGAAAGCGTTACACACCTTGTCTAGAGACTGGGCATATAAGTGGGAGCACACGAGTGTGGATGTGTGTCAGGAGGAGGGTACAACTGACAAGAAGAGGACAGAACGTTCTGTGTCGACTGGTGTGAATGAGGAAACACAACCTCAACATGATGTAGTTCTCATCCCTTTAAATCAGATTTGAGTTTATTAAATTTAATTTAGCTCTATTTAAGTCACCACGTTTGGCTGCAACTGCCCAGGGCCAGAACACTTATGTTCCTAGGAGCCAACTCCAATCGTGATTTTTATAACACACCTGTGTAATTTGTGCGTGTGTTTATGGGACATATATTTTATCTAAATTGTCTACCTGCGGACTCTCATGTGCTGCAGGGCTTGCTGGACCCGGGGTGGAGTACACGCTCTGCACTGGCCGACCGCCTGGCGAGCAGGGGCGCAGCCTGTGGTCTCCTGACTCCGGGAGGAAGGGAGCCAGGGCTGTGTGCTTCCCCACGAGGATCTCGCACACACAGGAGGGTGGCTGGGCCTGGCAGGGCTTGCTCCATCCACACCTGGTTGCATCCGTGAAAGAATGAGGTCAGGGAGGGGAAATCTTTGGCCCTGGTCCTGCCAGGTGGGAAGCTACTGCCCTGGCAGCACAGAGCGGAGCAGAGCCCGCCACGTCCTCGCACTCTGCCTCTTCAGGGCGCCGAGACCGGCTGTCTCCTTTCACATCCAAAAGCTTGGTCTGTGGTTGTCCAACAGGCCACAAGGCAAGAGGTGGAAGGGGCAGGAGGTTCCCTCCAGGTCCCAGAAGGGGAGTCGAGCTCCATCGATCCTAGACGCTGCCCATTTTATAAGCTACAGCGTTAAACTAAATGAGGTAAACTGCAGGAAAAATAAGTTTCCACTGGAGAACCGAGTTGCATGGAGACTTTAACTTAGAAACTGGGAGTTATTTTTCTTTTTTAAAGTTTTTATTCACTAGGGACCTAAACTGATGAGATGCAAGTGAATGAAATTTAATTTATTCATGAAGTTTTGAGGGCCTTTCTTTTTGATGACATTTGAGGTATCTGTCTTATTTAAATTTGGGGATTTAAGAATAGTAGGATAGTCATAGCCTCCCACCCAGTAGCTGTCTGGGTGACTGATACACGCTTGCCAATCTCACCTCTGTCTCTGCCTGTCTCTCTGTTTTTCTCTCTCTCACACACAGGTGAGTTTCCAAATTAACTGGACAACCGAGAGCACTGGCTTGGCCCTCAGAGCAAGGCTGCATTTCTTACTGTTCAGTCCTACACCAGAGCATGGAAGAGTCTGGAAACCTGGCCTCTGTGTTTGCAGAGTGGGCCTGGAAGCAGCGTGGCAGCTCACTTGAGCTTGTCGGCTTGGGAGGGACTGGAGGGGACATCATGCCCCTTTTCTTCATTTCTCATCATCCCTGTTTTGTCCCTGGCAGAGAAAAAAACGGTCTGACGGGTTTCTCAAGAGCCTGCAGAGAACGCCGCCCTGGGGAACGTAGAGTTCGGAGATCCTCAGTCTCCCAGACTGGAGCTTATACCTTCACCTCAAATCCTAAAGCCTCCTCCTGGGTCCTCCACTTCTAATTCTGCCCTCGATGCAGAGGCGCGCTCTGCTGTACGCTCTTCCAGACTGTACTGTACAATTCTCTTGACGAGGTTTTGTAAGAAACAAAGCAATCAAAAACTCCCCGCTCAACCCAGAACCTCTGGACACACAGAAAACACATGGCTTTGAAAGGAGCTGAGGATGCTCAGAGGCCTGGCTCTCCCAGAGCTTTAGCAGACATGGCCCTAACCTGGAGTGACAGAGAGCCTGATAAACATGGGCGGGGGACTGGGGGGTGCAAGGACTGCAAGTCACCCCGGCCATAACCACAGCACCACGTTTCTGAGTCGCTTGCATCTGCCGAGCATTTTTATAAACTGCATCCTTTTCAGGCTTCGGAATGAGACAGGGAGCACAAGAGGGGCTGAGTCCTAAGGTAGGAATCTGGTGTCCAGCTGAGGCCCAGGGAGGCCAGGTGACCTGCTCACAGGGGCAGGGCCCGAGCTGGAAAGCAACGCCTTCTTCCTAGACATTGCATTGCACTGTGACTATCTAGCACTGGAATAAAACTTAAAGTAACAAGACATCTTGCATAAGCTACTCATGCTCTAAAGTGGACCCCCAAAAGGAGTTGAGCAAGAACGTGTTAGACCTATCGGCTTACGTTCTTGTTCTTTTATATTATGTAAATAAGATTTCCCCAGGACTTCATGCATGCTATTTGCATCTTAAAAACCTATGACATTACATTTTCAGCAAGTTTTCTGGTTTGCATCCAAGTACCTGAACATTCATGGAATGTGAGATATGATTATACTTTATAATTGTGAAAAACTTGGTTTGCATGAAGAATGGGACTTTTCATCATAGACCAATCCCTAGAGAGGCCTCATGGTAGCATCAGTCATTCTCAGGCGATAGTTCCACCTACCTTATCATGCCTGCATTCTAAACATCCTAAGAGAATGCATTGGTGGATGTAGGGAAAGGTTAATTTTTAAGATGATTAAAAAAAAAAAAATCACCACGTTCTCTCTCCCAACTGTGTCCACAGCCCTCCTCAGGCGGAAGCCTGGCATACTAAACATGTCATCTTTGTTCTATGTTGGTCTCAGAACTCTTTGCCTTTTCTGCTGACTGCAGTGGAAAACTGGTTGGCTAATTCTGCTTTTCACAGTCTGTCTGCATTTCAACTTGCTTCCCTCATCAGGGACATTTCCCTGAGCAAGACAGAAGAGGATAATTGGCTAATCAATATGGAGAGCAGCATCCTAAAGGGACGGTGGGGAATTCGGAGGCCGTGACACCGAGCGCTCCGCACCATCTTCCCACCCTCCCTCGCCAAGGCTCGGGCCTGTCGATCGCAAATAATCAGGATGCACTGGCAACCTGGGGCCAAGCGCGTCACCCTGCGTGAAAGAAAGCACACCCCAGGAAATTCTACTATTCAAAATGTTTCTGCCAGGAGGAATTCATGCAGCGTGGGTTTTGCCTGGTACTCTGTTTAAAGAGAGAGGCCTGCTGCGGAGTGGAGGTTGTGCTCACGGACAGAGCCACTTGGTGGGGAGGGCCTGGGAACAGTCCAGAAGCAGAATTCGAGGGTGCCACTCGCCAGCCCGTCTCCGTGAATTCATCTCATCACCCTCTGCTAGCAGGAGCGGCCCTCCTCTGTTCCCACTCTGCAGCTCACATTTTTATTCTGCCTCTGGTCAGCGGCTTTGCCTTGCCTCCAGCAATCACGTGGTGCGCTGGCTGGGGAAGGTTCTTAACGTAATTACTCACAGTTTTCCTCCAACAGCCCACTCATGCTCAGAGGGAGATGCAAGGAGGCCAGCGCTCATCGTTGCTAACTGACACGGACGGACGGGGGTGTGCCGGTGGCAAGCTGGGAAGCCACCAGGAAAGGAAGGCCCCTGCGGTGCCCTCGAGATACCCCAGTGTTCACCAGAACTGTCTTGCCTGGTCCAGCTGTCCACGGAAGTCCTGACTCCACCGGGGGCAGGACAGAGAAGACTTCTTGTATCGACCCAAGTGTTTCAGTAGTGGGTGGCTATGCATTATAGATGGCTATGCACTGGAGCATTCTCCAGTCCAGAAAGCATGCTGCGTGTTCGTGTGTGTGTGTGTGTGTGTGTGTGTGTGTGTGTGTGTGTGTACACACACATATATAGAAGATAAATATGGATATATGCGCATGTGCATGTATATTAAGAACTGTTCTTTTTTGTGAACTGGAGTATGACAATAAACCATAATTTGGTGGGCATTGATGCCCATTTAATCCATATTTCTAAAATCACAGGGATCCAAAAAACATTGGTCACGACATGTACAAAGTAGGCTAATAACCTATGATCACTGAGCAACAACCTACTTACCTTTAGGATAGGTATGCATTTTGAAAATAAAATTCTTCATGCAAAAGACCAGTGTATATGATAGGTCAACTTCACGATAAATATGATTTTGACTAATAGAATCTGAAAGGAGTTACTCGGATAGCTCTGCTGTTTTTCAGAGGAGCAGGAACTGTTGAAAAGAATAGGAGTTCTGTGATAAGAAGAACTATCATCAACTGAGTGTGAATGCAGGGCTGCCACCACAGGAAATAACTTCATCTAATGACCCCCAGTTCCTGATTAGTACACGAGAGCAAGATAGTTTCCACTCTACTTACTTCTACGTAATCAATAAGATCAAACACAGTCATGCACATAAATATACTCACAGGAAAGACATATTATTAGTACTATTTTGGTTCATGTGTCACTGCAATGCTGAAGGATCCTTGGAATTAGAAAAAAAGTGCCATTTAATTTCTAAATTATTATAATGCTCCTTCTATAATCTGTGGGCTCCTATCGTAATAATCTGGTGATTTGCCTAAGTTTGTTTTGTCTAACACAAAACCTCTCAATACACTCCAATTTCTATTGATAATCAAGGTAGACAATGCTTCTCTGGGTGAAGGAACAAAGGCGTCCTATTAGGTCCAATAACCCGAGACTGCCCTGGTCCAGAGGCTGGTGGCAGCCTCGGCTTGTCTTTGTGCTGTCTCGCTGCCCAGATTCCTCCGGGCTGGTGACCCTCTGCTCCACGCAGGGCTGTGCCTGAGACGCTCGGCACTGTCTGCGAAGGCTCTGCTTGCCCTGTGTCCTGCCTGAGCTGCTTTTCGTTACCTTTCGGACACTGTCTATGCCTCTGTGTCTGCTGGGAATGAGGCATGACATTCCCGGAGGAGTCTGCTGCTAGCCTGGGCAAGACCAAACAACTCAGGAGGACTGAGGACCGGCTTCGAGGTGGTGGTCAAGCACAAGAAAGGCTCCTACACACCCCGCCCCTCGCTGTGCCGCTCACCTGAAAGCTGTCTTCCATGGAATGAGGGTGCGTTTGTTGATAGTGATTGGACTCTAAATTTACCACTGCGCTAAAACATGGTGCATTCAGTAAGTGGGGGTTTGAAGATAGGAGGTTGACAGGTTTATGTCTTTCAAAGCCATATTTTAATAAATTAAATGTACGTAGGAGTTTGATCATGAGAGATGACTGCTAGGTCAACATAGCTCCATAGTTCCTTTGATCTAGAACCTTCCTGGAGACTCCTGACTCTGATGGGCTATGGAACAGCTGCTGTGCAGTCCTGGGACTTCCGCGTGTGGTGTTGGTTAACAGCCTTGGAATTTCTGCTAGGGGCGGGGCTGCACCAGCGGGACGGGCTCCCTTCCCCAGGACAGAGGGACCTGTGAGGCAGTCTCCAGGGATCAGGCTTCTGAAGTGGTTGATTCCTGGGAGGAAGACTGCCCTGAGACTTGCAGGTCAAGCCAGCCTGAGTTTCCCCTCTTGAGAACCTACTACAATGGGAGGGTCCCCCAGGGCCACTGCTGCTCATTCTGATGACTCTTTGGACTTGGGGTCCCCATGAGGCCATCTGAAAGGGAGTGAGTCCCAGGCTTCTGGGACGAGGGTCCGCAGTCAGGTGGATTCCTCTGTCTCCGGTGGGTAGCAGACAGGCTAATCTCATCACTGCTCAGCTGGCTGAGTGCTTCAGTAAGTCAGCTGGACCCTCTAAAGCTCACTAAGAGATGACGGCGCGGATGCCGAGCCGGGGCAGGTGCTGGCTGAGTTCTGAGCGCGGTACCCACGCCCATGCCCTGCGCCCTCCTCACGGTGATTCCGCAAGCGCTCACCAAATGCTTGAGTGTGGCCCCCAGCCAGGTGTGGCCAGGTAAGGACAAGTACAGGGTCTACACCATAATCACACAACCGTCTGGCAGTGGTGCCCAGCACGCATTTAGTGTGCCCACTTGCTTGAATTAGACTGGCAAAAACGTCTTTAGTTTTGATTTGCTATCTGGGTTTTTAAAACGGGTATGTTCTGAGTGTTGAAGTCACGCTATTTTAATAAGGCTCCTGAATACTTTTTCAAAATATGTCATTCTGTATGCTTAAAGGTAGATTACTTAAGATATGACCCTAAGAAACAAAGATTGAAAAGTTTAATTCAAGAAAGTGGAGAACAGAATCTAAATTTGGTCAAGACCCTTGGTTCAATGATGCGTATTTCAAACCTCCTATCTTAATCCATCGTATGGAACAGCATTAATAGGTCCAAACATTGATATCTACTGCCTTTCAAACAGGATGAGAACAGGAAAAAGCAGTATTTTATACAATCTCAATAATGAGCAACGGCCAAAATACAAATCATCTGTTAATCTCAGCAATTAACAGCAACACCCCAAACTGCTCCAACTTTGCACCTGTGCCATTCCACAGACGGTGGGTCTTACTTCTTAGCATCCTATTGGTGGCACCAGCACATCGGTCCATGGGAGGTGCCGCAGAGCTAGGGCAGTGCTCCTGGCCCATGTCCATGTACCTTGTCAAGACTTCTTCGTGGCACTCTCCAGTGTCAAGACAGAAAATCTTGGGGGAATAAATCGTTCTCTAATACCAAGACAAAGAAAATCTTGGGGGAATAAATCGTTCTCTAACATCAAGACAAAGAAAATCTTGGGGGAATGCATCTTAACATATGCAACTGTGCATACATGTCTGGTGAGTATGTTTGTGTAGATAGGTAAGTGGCAAATTGTTTGCACAAGAATCGTAAACCCCCAGCCTAGAATCCTGTCAGAGGATTCCAGTTTCCTAACACAGATAATCCTGACCCGAATGGTAATGCTGGTGTGTGGCTACACTGCAGAGTGGCGACATGCCCCTCGAACTGAACGCTGCAAAGAGGTGCCCTCCCCTCACGGAACGACAGCCTTTGTTCAGAAGTCAACTCTCCTGGCCTTCAGATTCCTGAGGAGGTTTGAGCCCAGGGAGAAGGATTGGAAAAAGTCTTCTCCCTACATGTTCACCATTTTGGGGGATTCTGTGGGGCAAACCCTAAGCCAGCAAAGGCTCTGGGCTCTTGAGAAAACCGGCACTTCTTACTGCAAGAGAAATGACCTTTAGGAAAGGGCTAGTTTGAAAGTGCCAGATCTGAGTCTCGTCCTAACAGCAAGTGGACATGAAGTAACAGCGCTCTCAAGTGTGCTGGGAGGCAGCCCCACGCCCAGCACCGCGCCCCGGGCATCACACACCTCCCCCCAGAAGCACGGTTCTCAAACATGGAAACACATGACCAGCACATGGTCTCCTCCCAATGCTTCCCCTCTGGTCCCGATCACATGACACTTGCCAAAGTCAAGCTTTGGCACTGGGCAGACAGAAGCTGCCATGCCAGGTGCTGCCCGGTGGTTCCCCCAGGCTCCCATGCTGGGGACACACCTGGGCTAGGGCCCCAGCAGCAATTCTTGGATGGGACACACAAGGAAATGTGAAATTAAACACCAGGTACGCTAAATGAGTCTTCTTGCTAAATTTTGCTTAGCTAATCAAGTATGCACACCATAAATATCTCAGCAAATTGCCTGACAACCCATCTGAACGGCAATTTGACTGAAACAACATCTATAGCTTAGCAGATCATTTAAAGAAACTCTTTTAAGACAAAGGTTAAATTTTGCACACCAACAGCTGACCAAACCGACTTAGATTACAATTCTCGGTTAGGGTGTCGTGGGTATGAACAGAAAAGTCACACAGGAACACTGAACCCAACTGGGACCTGGCACTTTGCTAGCATTTTAAAGATTACCGTTTTCCTCTTCCTCCTCCTCCTCCTCCTCTTCCTCCTCCTCCTCCTCTTCCTCCTCCTCCTCCTCTTCCTCCTCCTCGTCCTCGTCGTCCTCCTCCCCGTCATCATCGTCATCGTCATCCTCCTCCTCCTCCTCCTCGATCTCCTCCTCTTCCTCCCGGTCCACCTCCTCGTCCTCCTCGTCCTCATCTCCTTGCTCCTCGTTGTCCTCAGAGAACTCTTCCTCTTCGTCTTCCTCCTTCTCGTCCATGTCTTCGGTCCCGTCGTCGCTCTCAAAGCACTCGTCCACAGAGGAGCTGTCTGCCTTCACTGCAAATGGCTTTCGCTTGGGAGCAGGTTCTTGGGGCTGTTTATCTTGGGTTTTTCTTTTTTTAGCCAAGGGACAACCATATACACTGATTAAAAAAAGAGAAAGAGAGAAAGAGAGAGAGAGAGAGAGAGAGAGAGAGAGAGAGAGAGAGAGAGACAGGGAGAGAGAGATAGAGTCAGGGAGAGAGAGGGAGAGGAGGACAGAGAGGGAGACAGGGAGAGAGAGAGAGAGAGGAGACTTGGGTTACTGTCTTTGAAGATCAGAATGATGAGTCTTCAATGAAGATATTTAAGGTCGAACACATCTGTACTTAGTATGAGTACCAGAGGGGAAGGAAGGGGGTACACACGTTCCCATACTTATGCCAAAACTGCCAATGAAATGATATTCCAAAGAAGTCTAGCTTACATTTGTCTAGTTACTATTAACATTTAGGCTGAATCTTCTAGCATCTCATTACTGTAATTCCAAAGGACATGGAAGCCCTAGTAAAATTAGTGAGGATGGTTCATGAAACATTGGCGTAATATGCATATCATGCAGTGACAATGCAAATTCAATATATTAAGCATTTTATCAGATATACATCAGGTGTCATGCACATTTAAAACAAGACATTTTATGCATGCCCTATCAACATGCATATATTTATGTAAAATATAGAAATGTAGGTGCTGTAGCTTTGTATCTATTTGGATTTGTATACCTTACAGATAAAATTAACCTACTTGAAGAAGATAACCCATGCATGTCTGTCGACATTGTTGCTGAGAGGAAGTGTGTCATTTAAAGTCGTACAGAACATTGTCAATTTTGGATGGTACCAGCCCCAGCCCCATCTCCAGGGTTCCAGAGAATGATCTCTGTTACTGGTAATAACCCCTACATCAGCTTGAAATTGGCCTGGGTTTGGGCCAGACTCTTACAGAGTGTGCTTGCAATCTTTCCTTGAGAGAATTAAAATTTTCAAACTCTGCTGCCAAATATATATTTTTTTCTTCCTGGAAATCTGATGAATGGTAGAAGGAATAAAGGGGTGTATGACAGAAGCAACACTTCCAGCGGTACTCCATTGGACTGGAGTGAGCCGTGGCGCTCCCCAGGGACCGGCTCTTCCCTGGGCTCCTGCAGCCTGGGCAGCTCGGGCTGGGGCCGGAAGGTGAGTGAGCACTGCATTTTCATCTGGGGGCCTCCTCGGTGTGGGATCCTGCACTGCCAGGAGATGCAGAGGTGAAAGGCCCTGTCCCCCACCCTGGGACTCGGACAAGCAGGGACACCACTTTAGGTCACTCATGGCCGCTCACCATGGTCCCCAAACACCCACAGGTCTTGGTATGCCACCGATGTGTGTTGACGAATGGATGGACGGAGGGCGCTGCGTCCTCAGAGGGGCAGGGCCGGGGGCCAGCAAGGACTGCAAGAAGGGCTACTCTGGAGGTGGACGTTCAAGGACACATCGGGGCGTCAGGGGGAGAAACAAACACCTCAACACATGTTGAGCCAAAGGAATTTGCAAGCACCATGAATGTAAGAAAAAGCACACTAGGATCAGAAAAGGAAAACAAACACCCAGAACACTGCAGAGGAGAGAACACGAAAGGGCAGAGGATGCGGTTGCTGAGTCACACGGGGGTCAGAGCCGCCTGCCTGCTGGACCGTGGGTGGCCTGGGATTCGGAACACGGCCAGTTGGGTTTGCCTTACTGGTCACATGACTACGGCCAGATGTTCGACTTTCTACCTCAGAGGCATCAGCGGAAATGAGAAAAATACTCATCTCACCCAGTAGCCTTTGGGAGGAAAATGAAAAACACACAGGCAGGGAGGTTGGTGCGGTACCTGGCACGGACGGCGACTGCTACTTAATAATGATGGTAAGAAATCAGGGCCGCTGTTTTTATTATTGTGTAGGTATCCAGTTACCCAGCAAATAGGCGACTCCTATTACTTACTGTTTTGGAACCTAGCTACTGCACTCTTTGCTTCTAGTATCAATACTTCTAAGACAATTGAGGCCGAGTAGGCTAGTGAAAGGGAACAGCAGAATGCTATGTTCCTCAGTGAAGCGTCTCTTCCTGTGCCCTGGACACGTTTCATAGTCTAATAAAGGGAGCACCTTTCTTTCATCTTGTGCCCTGAGGGAGGCTGCCGAGGGGCAGTGCCACTAGTCTGAGGCGCCACTCCATCCTGTTCTGGGACAGGAGAGGTCCCTCCTTCCATCTGGACGGTCCTTTTCATCTGTGAGGACTGTTGAGCTCTGCAGCCTGTCAGCCTTAAAAGCAGGGAGACTGGCTACCTGCCTTTTAAATGCTGTCGACCCTTAGAATCTCAGGCGAAACCAGAATAGCGATTGTTATAAGCAGACAAAATGGAAAGAAGCAAACAGTGGCCCATACAGTATTTTGAAAATGAAATTTTGGAAAGATTTCTGAGGCTTCTTTCGCTCCGGCTTCCATGTCTACACACCATGTGGGGGTTGGTCCCCGTCGGGCTCCCCACCTGGCTCCTGTTTGATTAACACCTGGCTCCTGGTGGAACCCATCTCTTCCCGAGGTGTCCTTGTCTGAGCAGACTTGCTTTTGTGCTCCGCAGGCGTCCAGATAGCCCAGGAGTCCAGCAGAGGTGTGCAGGCCGGGTGACCCTGTGCGCTCAGTCCTCTGCCTTCTGGGCTCCTCGTGTTTGCAGAGGCAGCCTGCTCCTTCTGGGCTTCTCTGTGCCCCACTCTCACCAGCAGGTCACCAGGGCTACCTTCTCTGGGTCTGCCCTGCGGCTCTCCATCCTCTCATGCACGGCAGTGGGGGGGGGGGTTCTTCAGATGACATGGGGGCGCCCATCTCAGTCCCCAACTTGTACACCGCACAGAGCCCCACCTCTCAGCTCCTGAGGTGGCGAGAGCGGAGGGTCCTTTCCCTCGATGGATGCCATGGTCTGAAGGCGTGGGGCTGGCCTGGCTTGGGATAACCTGGGCGGCTGTGATGGTGGAAGACAGTGTGGGTCTCGCCACGAGGACACTGGCGTCACGGGTCTGGCTGTGGGGAGCTTCAGTGGTGGGTGTCTGGGCCCTAGGGACAGAGGCAGGACGTCTCCCGAGTGAGCTCTTCTGAATTGTCCCCCGTGCCTCAGCGGCCTCTGCACCTGCTGGCGGCCATGGCCAATGCCACGTGTCCCCCACCTCCACGACCCCCCTTCTGTCCTGTGGTTCCTCCCATAGCAGCTCCCAAAGGGCTCCCATTCCATTAGCATGCTTTGAGAATAGGAAGACAGAGGAGGGCGGGGAGAGGGGAAGAAATAAAGGAAGGTAGGAAAACGGTTGATGGAAACAGGCAGAACAGGTGAGTGTGGGTGCAGGAAGCCAGGAGGAGTGGAAACACGGAGCTCTGTGTCTGTCGCCACAGCCTGGGCGCCCCGTGTCAAACGGGCTCCGGTGTTTGGCATGTGCCACATGTCACAGCCTCCAGTGGTGTGGGGGGGCCCCCAGGAGAGGCACCTGAGCTCTGGTTTTCCTTCATTAGCACCAACACCAACGTGAGACCCCTGGGGTCTTTGGGTGGGCCTCAGTTTACCCTCTGCACAACGGCAGTGTTACAGGTCCCTTTACTGCTGTACAATCTTAAATCATTTAGACTTCCTAACTGAATGTTTCAAAGGGATCCTTGCAAAGCAACTCTGGGATGTGTGTTTGGGGGAGTGCATCCTGCTAAACCCGTTCTGCAAAGCCCATGTCTACTGATGGGGTGGGCTGAGCTATTCAGCCTTGCTCCGCAAGGATCCCTTTGAAGCATTCCAGACCTGTGGTCTCAGAGCCCAGGGCCTCTGCTGAGCTGAGCAGGTCCCTAAGTTGGGTAGTCTAGCATAGACAGTATGGAAGGTGTCTGGGGCTAGAATTTGCTGCCACATTAAGGGAGACACGAGGAACCGGCAGTCAGCGGGAAAGGGCAGAGAAGAGATAAAGGAAATCTGATGTGGTTGAGGGTTCAATCCATTCACGCTTTAACACAGGCCCTCCCGAGCACCAAACTAGGAAAACTGGCAGGAAACCCAGAAGCACAAGGCCAGTAAGTCCAAGAGTTTCCAGATAGAATCTGAATGGTTTACAAAATGAAAGAAAAGGAAGCAAAACTGATTCAGCAGTAAGACTGCATTCTCTGCTTTTTTTTTCTTGCATGCAGTCGAAATTTCAAAGAATTAGGAAATGCAATTACTCATAAGATCACGGCAGCTCAATAGTCTTCTGTTGACAAAAAATTACCTCTTGTAATTTTTCCAGATTGTGTCCGTAAAGTGATTCTTAACGTAGATATCAGGCATGCGAGCCAGCGGTGACCCTATCTCACAGAATTATGCTAAATATTATCCTCGGCTTCACATCACTACCAGTGTCCAGTGACAGAAAATAAAGTCCAAAGTACCTTAAGTGGAGTGAAAAGGGAAATCAGTGCTGAATTAGAAACGAGAGGACCTGGGCTTTAGTGTTTTAACCTCGTTTAAGTTCCGCAAAGCTGCAGATGAAGGATTGCATTTGATTACCCCCAGGTTCCTCCAAGCTCTGCCTTCTGTGAGCCTCTCCATGCTCATTCGGATTCCTGAAAATGTCTTAGTTGCTGCGGCTTTTATGATCTTTTCTGTTCTTAACTGGTTCAAACAATTTTCAGTGCCATGCACCCGTCTGTTCTAGCAAATGGATTCCTGCCCTGGAGTCTCTCCATGAGCTCCCGTGTTTGGAATCCCAGGCATCTCGGCTCTCAAAGCTGGTTTCTGTTGCCCTTAGCATCATGCCTCTTTTATCCAGTGCTCATATAAGCAGGGGTGAGGGCTCCAGTACCCGAAAACAAACTCGGTGGTGTGTACTCCGGGGAGGACAGGCTAAGAGGCGCCCAGCCCCAGCCTCTCCTGCCTGCGGAGTGCGTGCGCTTCGTAGCTTCTCTTACAGATGATGGTACTTCTCACGTTTAGCTTGGAGAGTCTCAGTTAAGTCAAGGTTAAAATAGTTATTTTTTTTTGTAATAATAGAAATGATGTTGAATATAATTCTAGAGCACTGGATTCCAACCATAGCTCAGTTGGGTCTCATTCCACTGAAAGCAGTTATCATGCACTGGTGCTTTCTAATCCTAACGCACTTGCATCTCCTAGACCCTCACGATGACCTTATGATGTGGAAATTCTGGAAATTCTGAGAGACAGAGGTTTTGGGCACCTTGCTTGAGGTCACTCAACTGAGTAGCACTGGGCAAGGTCTGCAAGTCCCTTTTGTCCCTGTCTTGGTTTTCTGATTTTTTTTTTGCGGTACTGGGGATTGAACTCAGGGCCATTCTACCTCCGAGCTACACCCCCAGCTCTATTTTTTATTCTCTACTTTGAAACAGGGTCTCACTAAGTTGCCTCACTAGGTAGCTGAACCTGGATCCTCCTCCCATTTCAGCCTCCCAAATGCTGGGATTACAAGGGTGCGCCACCATGCCCAGCTTGGTTTTCTGATTTCTGAGGAAGTTAACTAATCCTGCCCTACTTTCTTATTGGGCAATTCTAAGGATCCATTAAAATGATGACTTTTTTTCCCCCTCTAATGCTAGGATAAAGTAGTTGGTTTTCTTCAGGGTTCAGGGGAAGTCCCCGGGAGTTTAAGCAATGGAACAACACAGCCAGTTTAGCACTGCCAGAATCGTTCCTGGGCTGCAGGGTGGGGAATGAGGTGAAGAGGGCCTGTTGGTAAAAGCCACTCAGGAAGTGATGTCACGTGGCAGGCCACCTGGCCTGGGCCTCACAGAACCTGTTCTGAAGGTGGCTGGGGAGAAGAGAGGCAAGGAGAGGCCTGATGTGTATCCCAGGTCCTTGGCCAGCAGTGGTGCCGATGGTGGTACAGGTCCGCCATACTTGCTGGCTTGGTTTTGTTTGGAAAGGAGCAGGAAGGCCAAATGGAAGCAGTGTGCCAAAGTCGAGGTGCTCCCGTCTACGTGACAGAGGTGGGCATCAGCTGAGGTCTGGCTGGGAGCGCTGGCGTGGGAGGGGGCAGAGGTGGATGAGGTTCTGCCCCAGGCTCTCACCCTTCCTGGGAAGCCACCGGGGTGGGTCTGCTGTGCCTTAGCATCCACCACGGCCCACTGATGCTCCAGGGATCCGGCCACACCTCTGTGAGGCCCGCCCACTTGCCTTCACCCTGGCTGGAGGGCCTCAGAACACCATCCCGTGACACCGGGATGAGGGAGAGGAGAGGCCAGCAGAGGGGTGCTGTGAAGGGGGCAGGCAGGTGCTCTGGGGTCCCCGCTGGGAGAGACAGGCATGTAAACAGGCAGCTGGTATGACGTAGCGCCCGGGGCGCCCTCAGGGCCAGGAGCGTGGCCTGCGGCCCCAGAGTGTGGGTCAGGCTCACGTCCACGAGAGCAGGCTCGTGCCATCGTGTGTCTGAGGGCCTGTGGCCTGCATCAAGAGCTGCAGGAACGTGAGCAGGAATGTGAGAAAGGACTGCACTCAGCCACGCCCAGGCCTTGACCAACTACCGAACCCTGGCAGCTCGGTTCTTCCTCTCGGCCCTACTCTGGTTTCTCACTGTGGTAACTCTTGATTTCGAACATGCGTTACTGCTCGAGAGTCAACCCCCAAAGCAAACGCTCGGTGAGAGACATCCAGAACAGTCACAATTACGTTTAAATATTTCTACATTGGGCCTCAGTGTAGGGCCGTTCCCTTCGGTGGCCCTGGGATGGAGGCAGGTGGGGGAGAGGCGGGAGCCTGCTGCTCACAGCGGGGCAGGCCTGGCAGGTGAGACTCCTTGGACACCTGTGCATCGTCTGGACAGGCCTAAGATCCAGGTGCCTCCCATTACTAAACCACAGAGAACAAACACATTTCCTCGAATTACAACTTTAGCAGGGTCCACGGGGGACTCCGATTTCCACGACCTTTCCATACTGCGATGGTTGTTTTTAAAGTAGCTGCTATCAGGATGTGATCTAAAGAGTTGGGCTGAAAACCCCCGATTCTGCAAGATCCCCCTCAATTCTTGGTTTCACTGCCACGCCTCTGCATACACGCTCCTGTGGCTACTTCTTGGTTTTCTGGCGTAGGCACAGCTGTGGACCTCCACGGCGAGGGGGGGACACTGTTCCATACCAAGCGCCCCACTCTCAAAGCGCCTTTCAGCAGGTAGATATTCCCAGGCAGCCATATTGCCATTTGCCTTAGGTAGATCTTGGGCTTTGATATTATCACGGTCATGCAATAGTCAGTACTGACTAGGACTGCTTGTTCTTTCCTGCACATTTTCCCTATATTAACGGATTTTAATTTCCTGCACATTTCCCTATGTTAACGGAATTTAATTTTAATGTACTCATGAATTCATTCCCAAACGCCCCCGTGCACAGGTTCACGTCCTTCCGGCATCCGCCAGGCTCATCTGGCAGCAGCCTCAGGTGGCGGCTTCTCTGCGCCGCCTGGTCCACCCAGCTTTGTCTGGCTTGCAACTCCACGACCGCCTTCTGAGATGCCCTGCTCCCCCCTGGCTGCACTCCTGCCTCCTGGGTCCAAGGTTTTCTCCAGCGGTGGAGCCCACCTTCCAGGCTCCCGAGGAAGGGTGCCCTTGCTCTCCCTTGCACAATTGTTGGCCTCTGATTCTGGACTGCAAAGCAATCTCCCCCGGGTTTACACAGTATCCTTCCTCATGCTCTAGTTTCTCATGATGGGATCGATGCGTCCATTGTTGTGGTATATTTTTGACCCTTTGTAAGCAGCCTGCCCTTTTCCTTCTGAGGATGGGTTTGAGATTCCCTGGAGACTCCCTGGAGAGTCTTCTGGCAGCCGGCAGTGTGCGTCTGCGGTGCTGGGTTCAGGCAGGGTTGGCACTCCCTCTGCACACTCGCTCTCAGCTCTCACCGCTTTCTCTTTTCCTGGAATGACCATGCTGGAGGTGGACTTGCCTGGGCTGGCTCTCTCATTGTCCTCTCTTCTGTCTCCTGATCTCTCTTCAGTCTTTCGTCCTCCTAATGGGGCTATTTCTTCAACAGTATCTTCAATCCTCTTGAGCTTTTGTTTCTACTATTTTTATTTTTCACTGTTTCTTGTTTTCTAAATCAACCATCTTTCCATTTCTTCAAGAACCTTCTCATTTCATTGGGATGCTTTCCTCTCTGCATGCTCTGTTTTCTCCAAGCCATTTCTTACGTTCAGTGGCTTTTTTCACATGTCTAGTCTTCGGTTGTCCGTCTCTGTTCATGGGGTACTGTGGACCTGAGGCTCGGTGACCCGAGACCCTGTGTTGCCAGCATCCCCACGTGGAAGGCTCCTTCTTCCTTTCATGTCAGTGGGACTTGCTGGAGAAAGCGCTCTCCAACTCCTGCTGGAGGGCACATCCTGGTAGATGCATGCCAGGTGTCCAGAGCAGGAGACACGCTGGGCCTCAACACTCAGGACACAGATGGCCACGTGTCCTCCTGTTAGCCTTCCTCTGTGGGGCGACGCCAGAGACGGAGCTTGCTGGATTAACCCTGGAGGACAGTCCCTGCATCTCACTCCTGTCCTGCTGCAGTGGGCTGGTTCACCCGGCCATGTGGAGGAGAGGGGTGGATTGGGGTGTCTGCTTCTTACATAGCTCGCTGGCTCCGCTTCAGCTCTACTTCTAGGAGCACTGGGTATTGACACTTTTGAGCGCTAGGGAAGCCCAGGAAGAGCAGGCCGCCTCTCGGGGTCTTGAACACCAGTGGACAATCCAGCTTTCTTTAGGAGGAAGTGATCCCTCAGTGTTGGTTTCCTAGCTCCCCAGTTCCTCTTCTGTTATTCTACCCCAGTGTACTTCTGCCTTTAGACACCAGACTCCCAACCGCCAGCTGCAGGAGGTGTGCTAAGCAGCAGAAGCTATTTAATATGTTTGGACATGGGAGACTTCAGTGTTCAGAACCTCAAAGCTTGGCCGCACCTTCCCGTGCGTTTAGCTTCTGCTGCACAGCCTGGATCTGGATGGCCCGTGTTGAGGGGGGTCCCGTTCTCATCACGCTCATCCTGCCTGTCTGCTCATTCGTGGTCCCTCGTGCTTGTAGCCTCCTCTCCTAGTAATCCTTTAGGACCCGTCTCTAGTTCTTGCCTCTCTGTGGAGTCATTCCAGGTCATCCCAGTATCCAGCATCATTTTTTTTTTTTTTTTTGCAATCTCTGTGCTGCTAGGTATTTAGCATCTGATTGTAAACCGTGCTGTATTTCCCTCAACCACTTGATGTGTGCTGGTCTTACTGTCTCAGTTTCGCTGTTTTGGCTTTAGGGAGCCTACCCATAATCATTTATTCCAGGTTTCCGTTATACCAAGCAGAGAAGCAGGAATGTGACACTTTCACTTCTAGTGGTGGGTTGTGTTGACACTTTTGGTACTGGCATGCCAGCCTGGAGGACTGGTCCTACCAGGTCATGGTTTTCGATGAAATGCATGCTGCTTCTTTTCTGTCTACAAAAGCCTATTGATTGTCCTTGCCATTTGTAAGATTAGAATGTTGTATTTAGACAAGATTATTCCAACAATCTACCTCTTGGTGATAAGGCTGGCAAATTAAGCTGCTATGCAAATGTACTTAGTCACCCAGCTGTAGTTTATTTTAGCTAAAAAATGCTCCTGTTCATTACGAGCTAGTGACCCGTGACCCCACTTGCCGGCACAGTGTCCTCAGCACGGTGGACTCTGGGGTCGGGAGGGACCCTATGAGCCACTCAGTCCATCTTTTGACCTGGAAATGAAGTGGGATGCAGAAGGTCGAAGCTCCAGTGCCTGTTGGACTGGGCTTTCCGCCTCCTAAGCACCTCTTCAGCCAGGTCAAAAGGGAAGTTAAATTCACATTACTCAGGAAGCATGCTTCTGCTGGGAACCCATCTGCACGCCATATTTCTAGTCCCTACTGCCCAGTTACATTAGCTTAAAGGGACGGGTCCAGACAGAGAATTGCCTGAAACAAGCCACGCCCGTGCAGCTAGATGGACCAGTGGGTGTCATTTCAACTCTGCCCTCTGAACACGTTCAAGTCAGCGTGAACAGGCCGGTCATCAAGGTTCTGGCCACGTCTGTGTAACACAGCCCCAAGCACACTGTGGAGTCTGCGTTCTGGGCAGGGGAAGGAGTCTCTGCCGAGGGCCCAGTGTTGACACAGTGCTGCAGCAGCTGCACAGCAGAGGCAGCTTGCCTCACACTGCAACAGGTGCTGACCCAGCCCTCTGCCCTGTGCTCCTGGAGTCATGCCCGGTGCTCCACATCACAGCGACCATGATGGATATGCAAGGCCTCTGGATTCTACCAGCTACATCTTTACCCCATAAGGAAGTGCAGAAATACAAAAAGCTCAAGTTCCTTATGCTTCATCAATATATAGGGAATGACCCTGCTTTAGACATTCCAGGATGTGGTAAGGACGGAATCATTTCATCATGAAATATTTAAAATTCTAGCAGTTGAAGGAGTGACATATTTAATTTATACTTTTGGCTTGGTGCTGGACAGGTATAACAGAACATTCCTAGATCAAGGAGTTCGGATCTTGCTTATAATCATGTATAAATATTATACATAAAATTACACACACACACACACACACACACAGAGTCACACAATATATCTCTATAGAAGTATGCATTTTCTAATAAGTTACTGCAAGTAAGGTGTAAGCTCCTACCCCGTACAGACTTTCAAAGCTGCTCAACAGCTCATGGAACATCAGGTTACGTAGTTAGCCCTAACACCGGGCCCTTGCAGAGAGGATTTGGAGGCGTTCTGCTATGGCGTCTCCTTGACTTTAATTTCTGTTGCATGGCCAGACACAGCCCTACGTCTCTGTTTTACTTTCAGTAATATCTCGGCAGGATACGGGTATTCTCGTTGCACTTGCGTGCTTTTCAGGTGACTGTGAGAAGCATGGCGAGGAAAGCACGCACGTACGCGCGCACGCATGCATGCACCCACGCATGTGGTTCTCTCTGTGTGCGCTGCCCGGCCCTGCCCTGCCCTGGTGGTGCACACTTAGCTGCACTTTGTGCACCACCTCCGCTCCTTGCACCACTTTCTGTTTTTTTTTCCAGATGTAGTTGACAAAAGTGTGAGGGTTTCTTGGCACAGACAACACTAGTTTCAGCAGGCAGTTCTCCCCTTCACAGAGCAGGGGAAGCAACAGGAGATTCACGTTTGTTTACCACAAAGAGGTCTGGGCTCTCCTCAGAGCAAGTGCAGAGGAGGGCTGGGGAGGCTGCTGGTTCCAGCAAGCACCTTGCTCAGGCATGGCTGGGAGTGTGCGAGTCTACACCTGACTCAAGCCGCCTATCTGTCAGCTAGGATCCTTCTCCCTCTACCTGCCTCTGTCGTCTGTCAGTCATTTATCTATGTATCCGTCATCTATCTTCCTACCATCATTCTACCGATCTCTCTCATCAATTTATGTGTATATCCTTTTTTCTTTTTTGGTGCTAAGGATTGAACTCAGGGGCATTCTTACTCTGAGCTACAACCCCAGCCCTATATTTTATTTTAAAAGAGGGTCTCTCTAACTTGCTGAGGCTGGCCTAGAACCTGAGATCCTCCTGTTCCAGCCCCCCCCCCAAGCGCTGGGATTACAGGCCTGGCTGTGTGTCTTCCTTTCTAAGTATTTATCTATGTAGGTTTCTACCTATAATCAATCTTTTTATCTTTATAACCCATCGTCTACCTACCTATTTCTAGCATCACTTATATGTATCTATCATCTATTTATATATGTATGTCTACATTCTTATCTCTATACCTATAATTAATCTTGTTTAAGTAATTTAGCTATTTACTTATTTCTAGCATCTATGTTCATATTTATTATTTATTACCTCTTATCTATCTCAATCTATTTTTATATTTATCTACCACCTATGGATCTATCTATATCTATCACCGGTCTATCTTTTATTGTCTGTCCATCTCAGCCCATCTCTTTCTGTTGCAGTATCTCTCTGTAGATCTAGGGATAGAGGCTCCATCTGATTTACCCATCTTCTATCTGCCATCCCATACCAGGCAAGCCAGAGGTGCTTCCTGCACAACCTGTGGCAGCTCATCCGGCTTGCATCTTCTCTCTGTTGATTCCTTAGAGGCCGCCTAGCCATGCGGAGCACAGGAGAAAGACTGTCTTATAGTGCAGTGCAGCCCCGGCACACAGTAGGTCCTCAGCGTGGCTTTTATTGATGTGTGTTAGTAAATACACATCACTCGGGTTGAGTGAAGAGGCTCCAACTTCATTCCACAGGTCCCAGGTGGGACCTCCCACTCCGTCACAGGCACGTGCTCCTAGTGGGGCGTCTCTGAGTGCAGCTGAACCTGGTTAGTTCACCGCACTCGTGGGTGGGGTCTGAGCTGTGGAGCTTTTCCCCCTTTTAGGGAAATGCAGTACTGCTTCTTCGAGTCTGCAGGAATGTGCTGAGGGCCCTGGGGAAGGGCAGGCCGCTCCCCAGGTGGAGTCAGGGTAGCTGCTTCCTCTGCGTAAACGGGATGGGGCTCCAGATCAAGAGGCTGCAGGTGTGTCCTGCTGCCTTGGTGCCCGGAGCTGCTCATCTGTCTGTGTTTAACATAACAACACTAAATACACTAGCTAGACAAGATACTTCTTTTTTTTTCCTACCAGTTTTCTTAGTGCTGCCTACCCCCACCTTCTAGTAAATCTCAGTCCTACAAAGTGCACGCATCTCAGACTCTACTCAGGAACCAGTTCTCACTGGGATCTAGCCTCTTCGTAGGGTCAGTGTCTTTATCACTGCGGGTCTCAGGTTCTCATCCGTTGGCTCAAATCAGAGCCCAGATCTACCCCTTGCCCTCAACTGCGTCCGTCCTCTGGGGTCATGGGACACTCAAGGGGGGTGTCAGGGCCTCTGCGGAGTGGGGGCGGGGGGTTGCAGGGGGCTCTCGGCACAGAGGTTCCAGGACTTATTTGGCTTCCCACCCCCTTTTCAGAAAAAAAAAAAAAATGACTCGGCGCTCCCCTGGAAAGCTACCTTCTGTAAGCAAATAAACGGAAGAATGCAGTGACACACCTGTGTCCTGTTGTAGGTGTCTACTCCATTCCCACGCCCCCAACACCAGTAGCCTCCACTTTGGGAACCAGTGCTGAGTCCAGGGCCTGAGGCCGCCTGCTTGCTCCAGGGAGAGGACCTCTCCCAGCGTGGAGGGTGGGATCCTCGGCTCGCCTGGCTGCCAAGGAAGGGTCTGTCCTTCATTCTAGACTATGTGATGTCTCCTCCAACAGTCTCACAAGTTGAAAAGAATACCAGGCACGGAAAGAGACGAGTGAGGTGGATGTGGTGTGCACAGCTTGGACCCCGAGGGGGATGTTGGCTTCTCGGTGTTAGATTCTCTCGGGAGAAACGATGCTAACAAGCACCCGGAGGTTCTACATCATCTTATGGCAAAAGGCAAAAAGCAAACCAAAAGCAGCCCCCAAACAGAACCAGAAACCAAGAGACAGATGCTGTGTTACAGTTCTTCAGACGCCCTTTGCTAGTGTGAGCTCCTGGGTTTCCGGGCCACACACCGGGAGAGCGGCCTTGGAAGGAGCTCGGGTGGCCCTGTGCTGGGCCTCTCTGCGCCCTGTGGGCCAGGGTTCTCCTTCTACAGGCTGGGTGGGAGGGGAGGCCACGGCCTCGGGACCTCAGAGATCGGGCCCAGCCTTGCTGAGGGGTGAGGTGTCCTGAGTTTGCCAGCTGTGACCTCGCGCAGGCCGGCACCTCACCTTCAGGAAGGCCACCTCTGGACGCCAGTGTTTATCCGCAGTGACCGTGTTTCTTCTACACTGATTTTCATGCAAAATCGATGTCTCAGGGCTGGGTGGGAGCTATCAGTTTCAGGTCTATGTTGAGTTCTTCCTGGGTGGTGACCTGATCTGGCTCTGAGTCTGGAAACATAAGCCACCAGCAGATAAACCCCGAAACTGCCATGCGCACTGGTGGGAAGTGTCCTGTTGGTGCCACCCTGGGTGCCTGGGCCTGTGCTTGGCTGCTCCCGGGTTGATTTGGCATCCCGTGCCATCTCCCAAGTATCTGAGCGCGTCTTCTTCCTGCCACCGCCTCCCTGGATATCTGCACCCGCACCTGAGTCCTACAGCTTTCCTTCCCTCCTCCTCCTCCTCAGATGCAGGGAGCACAGCAGACAGGCCGTCTCTGTGAGGCAGCCCGGTCGGTCCTCTTGTCCACGTTCTCCAGTGTGTGCCCCCACCCACCCTCCCTCTCTCCCTCCCTCCCTTCCTCCCTCCCTTCCTTTCTTCTCTTTCCCTGGCATGGCAGATGAGGTCTGGACTTTGCATATGCATGAGGCTCTCAAGGCCTGGCCCACTTGGATCTCCATCGCAGCACTGGCAGCTCCGTGCCCTGCCCTGCCCTGCCCTGCCCTGCCCGGCAGCACCTCCGAGGCGGGCTCTTCCTCCTTCAGCTTCCTGTCCTGAGCCCTCTCCTCCTGTGCCTGGGGCGCCCTCTTGGTCTTTCAGCTTCGTGTCCTGCCCTCTCCCCTCCTCTCCCCTGCACCTGCAGCACCTTCCAAGGCGGCCACTGCCTTCTTTTTCCTCTGCACCGGGCTCTGACCCTGTCATCAACCTTCCCGCTTCAGGCTGAGTCCTCTTACACTTGGCTGCTGCTGGAGGGCCCTGGCCTTGCAGAGCACGGCCCGAGGCCCCGGAGGGGCGGGTGCTTGCTCGTCCCGTCCCGTCCCTCGAGTTCTCTGCACTCAGGCACTGAGAGTGTCTGCGGTTCCGCCCACCTGGAGAACAGGGCTGAGGTCTGTTTGCCACCGTGACCCAAGCAGGTGCAAGTGGGTACTTAACCAGTAACGTGTGATCACTGGCCAAGAGCCAAGGGCGTGGGAGCCTTCTCACAGGCCTCTGCTCTCTGCCTGAGGCCCGCACGCCTCCTGACCGACCGGCTCTGTTGTCTTTCAAGGTCATTTACTTGAGAGCCCTTCCTGGGGAAGACTTGGCTAGGCGGGAGGAGGCGTTCCTTTCCTGTTCAGGCCTCCTCACCCAGCCCGAAGGACACCGCATCACACCTGAGCCTCTGCAGAGGGGCTGCGGGTCCCTGAAGGACAGGAACCACGTCCCTCCTGTGTCCAGCTCCTGGCACACGCCTGGATATGAATATCGGGACGGTAAGGAGAAGACCTCCTCTGAGGAAAAGACAGAATGTCTTATTATTGGTCACCAGTGCAGGCAGAACTGAATCTGATGCGACCTGTTCTCCTGGAGAAGTTGCTCCTCTGTGTCCTTTTATTTCCTGGGCAGCAGCACTGTTTGCAGCAGCATTTACGAATGGCCGCCGTGATCCGGGATGAGGCCACAGGTGAACTGGAGTGAGAGAGGGCTTATCTGTCTTCCGAGGAGCTGACACAGTCTGTCTGGGAAGAACATTTTATGTCCAGGCAGCGTCCGTGCAGTAATGGAGGCGGCACGGAAGCAGGTGCTTGGGGGGAGCATCCTGAACATAAACACTGCCTTGCGCTGTAATGCGGGAGAGGGAGCGACCCTTTTGAGGAGAACACTCAGCCCCAGCACTCGAGCCTGGGCAGGTGACCGCCAGGGGCCTGGTACCAGTGCTGATGAAGTGTTGCTGTTTCCGGGGTCCTAGGCCAGAGGTTCTGGGGGTCCCCACTCACCCCAAAAACCTACTGGAAAAAGTGATGGTGGAGAGCAGAAAAGGAGCCCTAATCTTGGCTGCACAGGAGCCGGGAGCCAGCGTTCCAGGCCTGTCTGCGAGGAGCCCACAGGAGCTTTGGGTTTCAATGGGGGGATGGGGCAGGGGCGGGATTAAGCAGTTTTGTCCAAACGGCCTGGTCATCATCTTGACTCTGGTCCTGCCGGGTGGCTCTGGGAAGTTCCAAGCTGCTCAGGATGCTCCTCTCTGAGACCTGCGATCCTGCATGGAGGCACTAGTTTATGCAGATGACGGCTCCTGCTTGCGGAAGGGGGCAGTCTCAGCGAGGGGTGGTACGCTGCCAATCTCCGCTGGTCCTCCAAGGCGCGGGATGGGGTTGGGGACTTGCAGGCGTTGCGCCAGGGGTCAGAAAGAGGAGGCTGCAAATCCTGCCTGGGTCTTCAAGGGGGACAGGGCTGGTCACATTTGGGGCTGAGAAACCTGTGTTATCAGTTTTTAGATGAACGCTCCTTAAATGATGATGCCCATGCATACGAGCGGACCTAGACGGTCAGAGTGCCAGGAGATAAAGGAAGCAGAGAGGAAACGAGAGCAGAGACGGTGAGCGTGAACCACAGGGCATCGGAAGGTGGACGGGTCACCGCTCTGCAAAGGCAGCCTCTCGAAGTCCCTGTCATCTTGCTTTTCAGCCTAATGGCCTGGCCTGGATTCAGCTACGGGGAAACCACCGAGCCTCGCCAGGGAGGGAGTACACAGGGAGGTGAGCTCCTTCTCAAAGAGGAACAGGTGTCGCTTACATGCTAGCCGCACCATCTTCCAGAATGTTCTGGCAAAGGCATTATTAAGTAAAATGATCAGTCCTAAAAAGTGATCATGTAAAAAACAGGACACATTTGTTTCTCATAAGAAGGAAGTGTTTTACAAATGATCATGCACCATGTTATCTACAGGGGTAACGGCACCCCTCTCATCTGCTCCTGGAAGGCGTGCAGGTCTAGTCCTGTGGGAATGGAATAGGGAACATCGGGTCCTCACGCCTCCCCCAGAGACTGTCCCGGCAGTATTCTACCCCAAGGCAAGGAAATCAGTCTTAAAACTTCTGCAAAGATACTGCTCCAGCAGTATTTATCACAGAAAAGTTGGAGAACTAAACAATTTTCAACACTCCGAGAATGGCCTACTCTAGTCTCCCAGATTCTCTAGTTTGAAAGCCAGAAAAGTGCCATAGTTCCAGGTCCTCCCCATCACCTCGAAGGCAGGAGGTCTGCATCGCCTGGGGTCCTGGCTGCCAGCTCGGCCTGCAAGGCCCAGGGTGAGGCTGAGGAGGTCCCCAGAGATGCCGGGGCGGGGGGGCCCTGGCTAAGAGGCTCTGACTCACTCCCGGTGGGGGGCTGGGCTGCATCTCCTTTCCTGCCCCCCCTCCCATAACGTTTTCATTTGTTAGACATCAGCTTGGGTTAATTTAAGGAGCTTCTTTGCCAAAACCGCAGTGCCAAAGGGAGAGGGCCGTTCATCCCTCACTCAAAGTGTGTGCAAGTCCTTATTTACACAACCCCTCGGCCACCTTCTCACGTGGACTGGTGTGCGGAGGTGGGGGTGGGGCTGACGGAGCTGGGAAGTAGGGGCTGCTTTGGGGTTGGGTGGAGAGTAGCCTGGGGGGGGGACTTTAGGCCGCAGGATAATTTCCCACGGTGAGCAAGATGGGACAGGCAGCAGATGTGGGGACCAGAGGGGAGGCCTGGGAAGACAGAACGCATGCCCCGAGACCAGAGGGGTAGCTTGACGGGGAGGGTCAGGACGCAGAGAGGATGGGGAGGGACAGGATGCAGGCACCGACACTGCAGAGGCTGGGGACTCCAGATTGCTTCTCAGGTGGTCATAGCTGTTGTCATCATGGCTGTGACTCCTGCAGAAGCCTCCTAACGGAAGAGGGGAGGGAAGGCCACGCTACCTCCATCCCTGTCTTCCCAGGGCTCTGTTGGGAGCCCATGTCCCAGGACAAGCTGAGGAGAGGACACCCTGGGCGTCCGCCAGCCACATGCTTCTGCAGCTCCAGGCCCCACGTATTCCTGTCCTGTCTACCGGCCGGCAGAGACGGGGGTGCAGTGGAGTCGGGGGAGGCAGAGCCCTGGCTACTGTCCTGGGCACTGTGCGGCAGCAGTGGCTCAAGGACCAACGAGGCCGGTCTCAGGGGACGTTCCCTGGTTGCACCCCTGGGGTGCAGTGACAGGGCTGCTCCTGGCGGGCGGGTAGGGAGGCCGTCCTGGCATGGCTGCCTGGCCCTCTCCATTCTCAGCTCTCGGCCCTGGTGGGGTCTGCCAGCATGGCACAACGCTGCTCCCCTGGTGGAGACGTGACCCTTAGCTTCCCCTCCTCTCCTGCCCTCGTCTGCCCTCCTCCTGAGAGGAGGCTGATTCGGAAGCACAGTGTGGGTGGGAACACCCATGGAGTATGCATGAGGACGCCTCTTCCAGGAGCGCCTTCCCCGGCCTCTGCTTCCTGGAGCTTTAGGAGATGGAGCCTCTCTCGGGAGATGCGGAAGACAGAGTAGGGAGCACTCACGGCCTGCGAATTCCACTGAGGGGCCACAGAGCAGCTCTCAGGATGCTGGACCAACCACTGCAGCTCTGCGCTCCCCTTAGAGGAGGGGGAAAGTGCGTCTACCCCAGGATGTGTTGGGAGGACTGAAAGTTCCAGAGGGCCCACAGGTCCAGGACTGTGTGTGTGTGTGTGTGTGTGTGAGAGAGATATGCTGGGGACTGAAGCCCGGGGTGTTCTACCTCAAAGCTACATCCTTGGCCCCATTTTATTTTGTTTATTTGAAAACAGGGTCTCTCTAGGTTGCTGAGGCTGGCTTTGCTCCTCCTGTGTCGGCCTCCCAAGTACTAGGATTACAGGCCTCTGCCACCATGCCTGGTTTCAGGACAGTCCCTTTTGAACAGGGTAAGACGAGAACCTGGGGGGTTGGCGCTGGCTCCAGGGGGTCCAGAGGACCTCCCAGCCCAGCTGCCTCTCCCGTGCTGTCTGCTGGTCTCTCAGGCAGAGGATGGCCATAGAGCTGGCCCTCAGGGACCTGCGGATGGCAGGGGGCGCTGGATGGCTCCCAGTGACACGGAACTTCTGGAGCAGCAGAGATATGACACCCCAGGATGGCCCGGGTGGACCGCAGGGGCAGGGGGACTGGGCCTGGTGAAGCCGTCTGGTCTAAGGCCCCTGTCTCCCCCAGAGCAGCCGTATTCTTCTCCGGTACTTCCTTGACGGTCAGTTGCATAAGTCCACTCGTGAACAGTGGGGTGGAAGGCGATTCTGTCCCTGGGTAAGGGTGTCCTCCCAGCTTCTGTATGTGAGGCGGCATCATGGGCAGGTGGGGCCAGGGTGGGGGAGCTGCCAGCCCTGCAGCTCCAGGCAGGGTGGAGACGCCGCCCATTGGTGCAGAGCTGAGGTAGGCCACAGTCTGTCCTCGACTTGGGAATCTCCAACAGGAGAGGGGCAGGGTGGCTGTGCAAGGTGGCCTGGTGGGCCTCTGCTGCACTCTGGACAGCCGCCTGGCCTGCTCCTTTGGTTTTCTCCACCCTACAGGGACCCAGGCCCTCCCCTTCCCCGTGGCCCCCAAAGGTAGGACATCAGCTTGCCCTGGGCTGGGCGGGCCTAGCACAGAGGCCTGGCCCCACCTGGCGTCCCCTGTGGAAGGTCTGGGTGGGCCCAAGAGTCACTTTTCTAGGAAGCCCCCAGGAGACAGAGCAGCTCTGGGCAGGGCACCCCAGGCTGAGCACCCCGCTTGTGGGTGGCTCTGTCTCCCCAGGGACACCGAGGGGTCCCTGTGGATGTGATGGTGGCTGGTGCCTCAGGGCGCCCTCCTCCTGCCCATCAGAACCCCCGGCAAGGATTCGTGCCGGTCCCTCTGGTCACTGGGCAGGTGTCAGGGCTCGGGCTGCAGCCTTCCCCCAGCAAGGCAGGGAGGCTGAGGGCCAGGAGGCACAAGCAGAGCGCTGTGTCCAGTCCACCTCAGGCGGGGCGGTCAGCCCCTGTCGCTCAGGCCATGAGAGGGGTTGCTCTCACTGCGGTGGCCATATCCAAGTTGCCAGATGGAAGCCTGCCATCTCAGTGAATTCAGGCAGTGTCCCGGCTAAGGCACGAGTTCTTTCCCTTACATCTCCCACTGAGGAGTAGGGACAGCATGGTGAAGTGTGGCGTTGCAATCACATTTCGGGGGTCTAAGTGGGAGGTGCTCTTCTCTGCAGGGCAGGGCAGGGAGGAGAGGGGGAGTCGCTGCTTCCAAGTCAGTGTCCTGGGCCCTCTTGACGCTCCTCGCTCCTCAAAGTGCGACTCTGAGTCGTGATGATCTCGTAACCAGCAGTGTCGCAATGCCCCCAAGTGGGCACGTGGTGAGTCAGGTACGTGCCGTTCATATCTTTCCTGGTTGGTGTGGTCTAGGTGTGGTTGATCCCAGAGGTTCACGTGCTGGGGACTGAATTGGTCCCTGTGTGGCTGTATTCCTGTGCTGGCACCTTTAAGAGGTGGGGTTTAATGGGAGGTGAGGAGGTCACGGGGCTCCACCTTCATGAAGGACTAATGCTGTCTCTGGGAGTGGTTCAGCTCTGGGGTGGACTGGTCCCTGAGAGGATGAGTCGGCCCCTCCCTGGCCTCTAGTTTCCTGCCTCACCTCCTGACCTCTTCCCCATGTACTTTTATCATGAGGCCCTCACCAGAGCCGAGCACCCTGCCCTGGAGCCTCCAGAACTTTAAGCTAAAAAGCCTCTTTTCCTTATAAAGTACCCAGCCTCAGGTATTTTGTTATAGCCAAATAGAATGAACTAGACATGGTGATTGCAGAAGCCTGGTACTAATGTTACCAGAACAGTCATTGGAGCTGACCTGACTCACTCTTCCAGCCCCCGATCCTGCCTTGTCCACCACCCCCACTTCTCTAAGTGGAGCACATACCTGGGCAGATGTGGCCAACAGATCTCTGCCACAGCCCACAGACCCTCAGAGTCAACAAGAGTGAGATTCCAGCACACCAGTGCAGAACTGGTTCAGCGTCATGGAGACCGCAGTCTTCAGGGGACAGTGCCTTGCCCAGGACTGCAGGGTAGAGTTGGCTCCCAAGCCCCATCTGCCACCTCACATGCCATCTCTGCACCCAGGAGGTGGGTGCCATGTACTCGCTGCCACCCCGCACAGGGTGGGGAGGACCAATCTGTGGGCTCTCTGGTGGCAAACAGACAAAGCTCCTGTGCACAACAAGCTTGGTGTGCATCTTCTTCCGAAGCCGATTTGTATGCTTGTAATCATTAGTTAAGAAATCAGGCCAAGAGGTTAGGTGTTAAATCCAGTCTTAACGAATACAGACCAGATACATTATGGAGCCTCTCCTAGTGCACTTGCAGTTTTTAGTAGCTTATCTGAAGATACTCATGTTCCTTCTCTTTGAATGTCAAATTGCTTAAAAAATGCATCTACTTTAATCAAGTATTAGCAGATGGCCCTGAGACGCTGCTATGGTTGCTATAGAAGGGCCCTTGAAGAGCTCATAATTGGAGTTTGGAGTTGTAATCCCAGCAGTGGGTAAGTCCATTGTAATGGGGTCACCTGGGTGGCGCCTGGCAGGCCAGTAGGTGTGGCTGGAGAGGGTGGTCCCGGGGTGTGGTCTTGGGTCTTGATTCCCCTGCTCTCTCTTGGTTCCGGCCACCATGATGTGAGGAGCACAGCCCACGTGCTCTCCCTCTCTCTGTTTCCTGCCGCCATGCCCTGAGATCCATGGTCTCTGGCCTCATGGGGACTGGACCCAAAACCGTAAGACAATAAATCTTCTTTCCTCTAAGTTATGTGGTCACTCTTTTAGATTATAGCTGCAAGGATGCTGACCGTAACAAAAGCATCACCTGTTTCGTTGGGTGGCATCTAATCCACTGAATTAGTTGCACTGTGCCCTTAAACAGGTGACAAATAGGCCAAGCCACACACGGCTCTGTGGGGTCACCTGTGCTGTCGATAGCAGAAGGCAGACCATCTTCTTATGATTATGATAATGCCAGGAATCTTTTTCCAAACAAAGACTTTATGGTGACAGTAAGGGTTAACTGTCACCATGGCCCAGAAGTGACTGAATTTCCTGACTGCACACATAGCTAATGGCAAGGCCTCAGAGCAGAGGCAGCCGGGGACACCCCATTTGCCCCAGTGCACCCCAGGAGCTCAGCACTTTTGCTCCATCTGCCACTGTGCCATGCTCGCAAGCTCACGTTAAAATGCATCTGCCCTAACTCCTGATTTACAGTATCAGTGACAAGTAGCAAGACAGACGGGTGTGTCATAAAGCTGCGGCTGCAGCGATGATACCCCATAAAGAGCAGAGGGAGCTATCCATTCCCGTGGACTTAGGGAGTAAACACAGATAGGCTGGCTAGGTGGCTGCGTGCGCAGAATCCTCATGAGCATCCCAGGGTGTGCTCTGTTGCAAGGCAGCCACTCGTTAATTAGAGCATCCGGCAGACATGGCAATGTATTCTACGCACCCAAGTGGATCTTCATTTTTCACATGCAGGGCCTTACTAATTAAAATCAGCTTTGCAATTACATGTGGAAAATTGTGTTAAACTTTCAAGCGTGGTTAGGAAAGAATGCAATTATTTTTAGGGTATTTTATTTCGATGCAAATGAAATTTATATCTACGCGAAACCAGGAAAAGTAACGGGAAGGAATGGGGAGTCCTGTTTCTCTCTCTGTCTTCCTCTCTGTCTCTTCTTCTTCTTTCTTCCTTTTTGGGATTGTGGATGCTCCTCTCAGTTGCAAGTTGCAATGCTCCACTATCTCTCAGCCAGTACCTGGCTCCTTTCCAAACCTTTCAGTGAGTGCTCTCTGTCACGGCATGAATAATATCGCCCCGAGGCTGTTGGCAGAATCCAAATGAGGCGTGCATACATCAGGAAGCAAGCCCTCCACTTTAGCTCCAGAGCAAGCTCCCGTGAAGACAGGCAATTATTCACCCGCGCCTGCCTGCCGCCATCGCAATCACGCTGGTGGGCGGAAAGGTATATGAGACGGAAAAATCCGAACAAGGAGTGTGCACAACAAGCCAGAGAGGATCCAATAATTTTATAATAGAAAGAAAAGCGACCTTTTGGAGCTTTTAATTTTAAAGTTGCAAATGAAAGGATTTAGCTTGGTGTTTCCTAAATTGGGGAGGATTTAGGTAGAATACCATACTCCTCACCTCGCATTCACATGTTTGTTGAGTGTGTAGACTCTAACGCTCAAGTATGGGTTAAATATTTTGTCAGGAGCCTATGCTCAACAAATAGGTAATTAAAAAGTTGCAGTGAAAGGTGAATGTAAATAAGATCTATTAAGTGTCAGAAGTGAATCAAGAGGGAGCACACCACAGATACATAAACAGAGTCCAGGCATGAATATGTGTTCGTTCTCTCTCTCTCTCTCTCTCTCTCTCTCTCTCTCTCTCTCTCTCTCTCTCTCTCTCTCTCTCTCCCCCCCTTTCTTTCACTCTCTCTCTTTGGTGCATTGGAGGCTTATGAAAAAACCATTTCAAAATAAGTACAAAAGTACAATTAATTTCAAATATATAACTATTGCAAGTTAGGCTAAAATTCAATTCCTATACTCTTTAATATTACTCAGGAGTAAATGTTAACAAATTTTAATTATTCTTATTTCTTATTTTTATTTGAAAAAGTATTGGGAATATTAAAAAAAAAAAACCTTTAAGAAATAAACTGGTGGTGATTTTGAGGATGGAAATAGATTTCTGTGGCTATGCTTTGTCAGTTGGCTCTTTGGCTCCTGTCCTAGCATCAGCTTGTGAGATATTCTGCGTTCCTGAAGAGCCTCTTGATCCATTCTGGGCCAAACAAAAGACCAGAGGTCCAGGCGATGAGTGTGGCTCCGTTCCACATCTTCCCTGTCCACAAGGTATCATGTTTGGGGGATGCCACCAGGAAACGCAGAGACCAGAGTCTCACCTTGAGAGCTGGGTCTGGTGGCGAGAGGAGCTCAGTAGGGGCGGAAGCAGGTGCCAGCCACCTGCACCTGACCTGGAGTTGCTCACAGCCAGCCACTTGCCTAGGCTTGGAACCCTCACGCCCTCCCCTGAGTCTCCCTGCTGGGGAAATCTGGAGGAGAACACACCGCAACTTCCTAAACGTCAACTCTGTGATTTCCGAGTATCCCTTGTTTCTCCACCCCATTCCACCCAAACACAGCTCTGGGCACAGGAGAAAGCTCCTGTCTGTGGGTCTGTGGGGTTTTCAGTGTGTGTGTGTGTGTGTGTGTGTGTGTGTGTGTGTGTGTGTGTGTGTGTTGGGGGGGGTCATGTGGGCTGGGGATTGCTGCAATAACCAGGAAGTCCCTTCCTGGGCTTGGGGATCTAAAACTAAGCTTTGGAAGACTTGGCCGACTGAGGTTTAGTTTGTACATCTGAAAGGCGAAGCTTCACGATTGGATACCACGTTTGGGGTACATAAAAGTCTCTAACTACCCCTAAGTATAATTCAAGAAGACTGTACGCCCTCGGAGGAGTAGAACACACCGAGCCATGCTTCTGGCAAGGAATAGTGTGGGATCAAAAGTAGGAGGTCAAGCCGGGCATGGTGGCGCACGCTTGTAATCCCAGCATTTGGGAGGCTGAGACCAGAGGATCCAGGTTCGCGGCCAGCCTCAGCTACTAGTGAGGCCCTCCGCAACTTAGTGAGACCCTGTTTCAAAATAAAGAATAAAAAATGGGGCTGGGGGTGTAGCTCGGAGGTAGATTGCCCCTGAGTTCAATCCCCAGTACCCCCCCCCCCAAAAAAAAGTAGGAGGTCAGACTTGCTGTGCTCAGAAAAGACTTAGTGTTTTGATTCGTAATGTAAGAAGGACGTTGGGCCCTGACTGTAAACTTCACCATGCTTTTGTGGTCTTAGATACCAATGATATGAAACCTCAACTGGGAAAGACAAACGGCCGATGTGTGTGTCGGGATATCAAGGAGATTTCTGAAGATAACTGTCCTATCTGTGGACTTCACACGAGGCCTGGCCCTGATTGCCTGTGTTGGAGCTCAGCAGTGCTGACTGAGCTGAAGGACCAGTGTTTGGATATTCGAATGTGTTTATCTTCAGTGCCACAGTGGTGTGCCTCTCGGAGGAGGAGGAGGCGATGTGATGCTTGTATCAGATAGTGGGAAGTCTGCCGCTTATCTTTGCCTTGGCTGCCAGGAGACTCATAATAAATGTAATGTTCATAAGCCCTGATATATCTGGTAAAATCATGTCTATATTGTTATTATTTATCTTCCTTTTTTTTTTGTCCTGGGGATTGAACCCCAGTGGCATTCTATTTTTGAGCTATACTCTAAGCTCTTTTGTATTTTTAATTTTGAAATAAGGTCTTGCTTAGTTGCTGAGGCTGCCCTCAAATTTGCCATCCTCTTATCTCAGCCTCCCAAGTACTGGGATTACAGGCGTGTGCCACCACTCCCAGCACTGCTTATGTTTTTTGACTTAACATTTAATGCTGCTGTACATAGGTTTACCAGCTATAGCAAATTATTCTTGAACTATCCATATAAACAGATTTCTATAAACAGACTATCTTTTGTCCAAAGATACAATTTTGGAATTAATATAAAACATCCAAAAATAAATATTATAATCTTACTCTTACTCCCACATTTTTAACCAGGATCTTACACTGTGAATTCCTTTTCAAATTATTATTTCCTTTCTCAGGTTTTATATGATGGTTTCTTGTCCTCTATTTTCATTTTTTTTTTTTTTTACAAATCCAGAATGGCATCTCCATCACTTAGGAAAAATGGAAAGCCATCGTTTCCCCGGCTTCATGAGAAGGAGAACAGCGGGCCACCGAGGAGCCGATGACCCCAAGCCACCTCGGTGCATCCTACAGAGGATGGGGGTCAGCTAGAATTGTGATGGCGCTTGGTTTCTTTAGGAATTCCCTCATGTAAGAAACAAAAGACTAAGCGGTAGGCATCACGCTATCGCCTGGCAATTATTTCCTAACAATATTATTATGCTCCACATCCTTGATTCCCCACATCGGCCTCCAGTTATTTTTTTGCATGTTCAAGCGCACACTGTGACCTGCCGAAGTGACACCTTTTGGCTTGACCACGGGGAGGGGCACGAGGAAGATGGAATTGCATCCGGAATGGAGCATCCCCTAAAGACTAAAAAGGGACGGGCAGTTTCACCAAAGCCCAGGCAGGGCTGCCTGTCTTGTTCTGTGTGAGAAGGCCAGCTGTCCCCGGTGGTGTGGGGACCCCAGCACAGATCAGCGCTGTGGCGCCAGGGGGGAGCGCGTGCCCCTAGCCTGGCACATACTGCTATCAGAAGAGGCAGCCTTGGAATAGCACATCTTTTAACACCAGAACACACACACACACACACACACACACACACACACACACACACACCTATAATTACAATCTTCCAAATTTAGTCAGAAGATGTTAAAATACACCAGTCTTATCTATGACAAGGAACATCCTTTCTAAGAAGTTAAAATGTCGTCCTTTAGATAAAATCCCCTGCGAGTGTACAGACACAAAAACAGCCGCCTCTGAGCCCCTCTCTTAGTCCCTCTAAAGAGCCCCTCCCAAGAGAAGGCTGAAACGCTGGCCTCCTTTCCAATGCCTCCAAAGTCTCATTTCTCCCCACAGCCTGAGGACATGGGCCAGATGCCCAGCCCCTTGCCCACGCCCCTGGGCAGAGCTGGTGGCACCAGGGAAACCAGAACTGTGTTTGCCGACCAGGAAGTGGCTCATTTCCAACGATCTCACGTTATATCTCTTAATGAACTATTTCTATCACAACATTAAGGTTTCTAGTAATTATACATGAGTCATGGTAAAAAGGATGACGCGATCTTAAACACAAACTCTATGGAAAGGCTTTCCCACGTAGGTGTGTCTGTGAGTCCCCCCTGATGCTCCGGCCTATGATCCTGGGTCTCTGTGGTGGCAGATCAGCAATAAGACTCAAAAGGAAGGTGAGTTGGGAGGCTGAGACTGGAGGATCTGGGTTTGCAGCCAGCCTCAGCTACTTAGTGAGGCCCTCCCCAACTTAGTGAGACCCTGTTTCAAAAATAAAGAATAAAAATAGGGCTGGAGGTGTAGCTCAGAGGTAGAGTGGCCCTCGGTTCAATCCCCAGTACCACAAAACAAAAAGGAAGGTGAGGTGGACCTGTCTTCAGGTCTCGCTCTCGAGATCATTTTGAAGCAGGGCGGCAGGTCTCATGGGCAGACACACACACGCATCACACAGCACATGTCGACCCATGACTCAAGGTAATTCACCTTGGTTAAGAACACAAGTGCCTGATACAGAAGCGGCGAGGAGAAACATTTCCTTATTCCCCTGATCTGATCAGTGCACACCGTAGGCACAGCATTGAGACACCACGGTGACATGCATAAATATTGCATATTAATAAAATAAACAATAGGGAGGTTTGAACTAACTCTCTGGAGACTTTATGACTTTTTTTTTCCTGCAAAATTGTGGCTGTGAAATTATATCAAGTTCACACCCCATTAAAACTTTTTAGTCAAATTTAATAATCCCTTCTTGTAACTGAATGATAAATTTTAACTGTTGACTAATCAACAAATGATTAGGGGAAAATGGATTTTGCTCAAGATTTGCTAATTTGTTTTCTGATGAAAAACATAAACAAGACAGTTTTTGGAAGGTCTAGATTAAAAGCTTACCTATGTACTTCTTTCAGTTACATCACTTATTTCAATCATAGAATTCACCAATTTACTATTTTATACAATATGAATAATAACACAATAAATTAAATGTAATAATTTGAATCACTGTAAACGCATGGCCCACGACTCCTGTGGCTTGTAGCAGAAGCCATCAGAGAGTTAGACAACCATTTCATGATGGACACTCATTAAAAAACTCCCTGCCTCCTGAATTTGATGCTACTGTGGGGATTTGGGGAGTCATCTGTAATTTTTACTTATGGACAATCAAAATAATTGCTCAATTTCACTCATAAGTTAAAGTTGCAGCGAGAAGGGACAGGATATTAGGAGAGATGGCCTCAGCTGCCACAGCCGCATAGGATTCAGACCTCTCTGGCCTCTGAGACTTGCCAGGACAGAATGACCCTAGTCCTCACAACCGCAGTTGTGAAGAGTTAGCGAGAAGCACCACCGCAGCCTGTGAACGCTCCTCACCCACCGGAAAAGCATCCTACTGAAAGGCTAAGCATGCTCACGTCGTAGTGAAGAAAACCCTCTCTGGGTGGTGAGTGTGGAGTCTGACCCGGCTGTGACGGTGCCCGCAGGACTATGAGTCTACACTTGAGCCATTATTACCAGACACCTCACCTTCTAGACGCTCTGCATAAACACCGCCACCACCACCGTCAGGGACCTGAGCCCCCAGTGGTTATGAGAACAGGACAATCTTCTCTCCCCGAAGTCTCTCTGGCACGACTTGCCTCACTTTTCACCCAGATGCCCCCTCCCTGCAGCTGCCCGGTGTCAGGCTCCGGCTGCATTTCCCAAGATGAACTCTCTTATTAGCAGAAGTTGGGTTTTCCTACAGACTGGTCAGTAGGCTGCATTTTAATTTATCTTCTATGATTTAGCATCTTGCAGCAAGGGGAGGGAGAAAGTAGGGGCGGAGGAAGCAGCCCTCCTCTTTACTCAGTGGGAAGCTCTGCAGGCTGCACACGGGATGCACGGACGGGTAAGGCGTTTACGGCTGGACTTAAATTTGTGTCATCCTACATGTTTTCATCAACTGTGTCTGTGAGACAGCGAGAACGGCTTATGTTTTGAGAACCTGTCCGGGTTCTTTCTTTAGAAGTCAGGGGGAGCAGGGAAGTGTCACATGCATGGTCTCCCCACTCCGCACTGGTCTAAATGAACCACGCCAACAGCACGGCAGGGAACGCGGGCGGGCATTACCTTCTGTGTCTTGCATATTTGCCACTAACGTGACCGCTGCCATCACAGCCCGGAGTGGGACAGCTGTAACAGAAGACAGTTGGTTACACAGGTGCCACGTGGCAGGCAGGTGAGACCGAGGCTTCCCAGGGAGGGGAGAGGAGGAGGGCATCCCAGGCGGAGAGACCAAGGGGGCCAGGGGGCCAGGGGGCACTTCCTGTTAACAACCCTGGGCACTTTCATCAGGACAGCGGGGGGTGAGCAGGCTGTCCGTGACCTGGGCAGTGTGGCTCACCCACTAAGCCATGGGTTTTTCTAAATTGCTGGTGGGGATACATTTTTTTTTCCCCCAGAGAGCACTGACCTGAATAGCTCTTGTATGGCTGGTTCCACAGGAACTGCAGAGAGATGGAAAACAGATAAAAATGTATCATTGGTCATAAGCACCCCTCTTTCCCAGAAAATTACCAAAAGGCCAAAGGGATTCTGCAGGACAAAGGTGATCTGGGCCTCCACCACGCAGGTGCCTGCCGCCGCCGCCGACGTACCTCGAACCCCTTTGGACCGGGTGCGATGGCGCTTCTCCTCGGCGTCCACGTCCATCTGGGGAGAGATGAGCAGGTGGTCAGTGCCCCAATCCTGCCTTGTGTCCCAGTCCCCCGCATGGAGCTGCTAGCTGTGCCGGGCACTCTACTGCTGGGCGTTAATCCTGCTTCCTCCCTGCAGGAAAGGCCTCCAGGAAGGCAGGGGGGCGGTTAAGGACCAGAGCCAGGCGATGTGCATGTTTTATTTTAAAAGTAATAAGCAGACCTTGGTTTCACAGGGGGCACTTCATCGGGAGGCCGCTGCTTTCTGCAGCGGGGTGGATTTTGATGACTTCTAGCGGCATGTGTTCACCTGCTTCTCCAGGATTTGATTAGGACACGTCTGGGCGATTCTGAGTCGTATTTGTACCAAGAGTATAATAGACAGTCATTAGGTTTGTAAGAAGGGGGGCAATGTCCAGACTCTCCTTGTCACTGAAAAGTGTGAAATGGCTAAGTGGATCAGAGGAGAGGAGGTCGGCACCGAGAGCCACGGGCTTCCCTCCCTGCTGACCACCTGCACCTACAGGGTTGGGCTGCTGTGCAGGTATACAGTGCGCTTGCCTGGGGAACCACATGCCTTACGCTAGAAAGATCTCGAAGTCCCTGTACATGTAGCCCCTAGGATCCTCACAGCAATCTTACAGGGGAAGTATTTTTATTACATCTATTTCACACATGAAGAAACTAAAATTTACACCATGTGACTTTTCCCAGATCATCTGGATGGAAGGTTTTGGTCCAGGGACCCCAAATCACACCCATCTAAAAATGTCCCCTTTCAATCACATGAAAAATATATACTGGTAGCCGGGCGTGGTGGCGCACGCTTGTAATCCCAGCATTCGGGAGGCTGAGACCGGAGGATCCGGGTTCGCGGCCAGCCTCAGCTACCTAGTGAGGTGCTCCGCAACTTAGTGAGACCTGGTTTCAAAATAAAGAATAAAAAATAGGGCTGGGGGTGTAGCTCAGAGGTAGAATGCCCCTGAGTTCAATCCCCAGTACTGCAAAAAAAAAAAAAGAAAAAAAAAGAAAAATATATACTGGTGTGTTTGTTCACCAAATTTTTCCACAATACACAAATGCCATATATGTATATGTGGTTATATCTACATATTTATCTATCTATCTTCACTCACTAATGATAAAAGAAATGACAACTCCTTTGGCCAGATCACAGGAACGTTACTTTTCAACCCCATCTGTGATTCCTTTGCCCTGTCGCATTCCTGGGAAGAAGACAGGGACATTACAAGATGCTCTCCATGGCCAGGACACCACAGCAGGCTCCAAGCCATTTCCTCCCATACTGATGAAAAGAAAGGTCAGAAGGGAGGTTCATGTGGCCCTACTAGACGCACAGTGCAGAAGAGCACAGGGCGGATCTGATTACGCCAGCTCTGAGCGCTAGTGCTACCTCTGGGCAGGTGTGACACCAAGGGTTGGCATGGTCGCCTAAGGAGGTTGGACAGGAGCAGTTGTCCAAGGCGGGTGTGGCCACATCCCTGTCCAGTGCTTCCTGGGTCATAACTGTCCAGGAAGGGAGACGTGGGGTGAGAAATGAGTCAAAGAGACTTTGTTGGAAGAACCTGACGTCTCTAGGGTGTTCTGCCTTTCCTTTGACTTAAGCAAGTGCACAGGGCATTCACCCTCGGAATGCAGAAGCAGGTGTAGATTGTGGTACAAATAAGCAGCACCCCAAGTCAGGGCTCCGAACTTACTATTCAGTGTGAAAAAGTTTCTGAAACACTGCCAAGTCTTAGCAAGTGGTTACAGGACCTACAGGATGTGGGGCAAATGTGTCCAAAGACTTAAGAAGCCAACAGTGACAGAAAATACATAATTCTGATTCTGTAGGAAAGGTATATTCCCCAAGGTCCTGGACAGTTGTCACAGGGGAAATAGGAACAGTGGGGTCAAATCCTATTGTCTGAAGTATTAAAAATTGAGTTAAGTGTTTTTGGGAGGGGACAGAAGTTGAGGCAAGTTCTCAGGTGATCTGATACTTGTAGGGCAGGGAGCAGGGGACCCACCCGCTGCAGGGGCTGAAATCTGAGCTGAGTCTTGGGGGCACTTGGGGTTCAGGTTTACATGGGTGTGGGACTATTGCAGGTAGAGGGCACAGATATGCTAAGTCTCCAGGCTTGACCGTTCTGCAACAGGCTCCCAGGAGCCCACGGTGGTGCTGGCTTGGGGGTGCAGTTCTTTCAACCTGGCAGGTGCTGGAAAGTTTCCCAGGGTGAACAGGGGGCCAGTCCCACTCAGCGAGCTCCTTGCTCACATGGCAATCCAGCTTCTGACGTATGAACCTGCGTTTCTGATCCCCGGGCTGGTGTGGGGGAGAGAACTTCTAACCGAAGGTGCAGAAAATCTTAGCTATTCCCTGTGGGCATTACGTGGAAAAACTAGGTATCGTTAGCTAGTTGCTCATGTGGTTGGATAAGAATTGTTTTATTTTGTGCATCTAAATTCTTAATCCTTTCAGGCATTCATTTATTTATTTGCATACAGGGGTCCATTTGATTTCTTTTTGGAGTTGGATAGCTATTATTCACCGATTGCTTATCAACATGATCATATATATACATATATATAATCACACTCTCCCCATTACACAGGGCCCCTCTTGCTCTGTGTTGAATGCCCACCATTACTGGGTCTATGGAATTGCTCACTTGTGCCTTCTTGGGTGACAGTGGCTCCTGATGTGATTTGTTCTTTTCCAAAGAAGGCTTTTTTGCTGTGAGAATGATATAATTTATCTTAAAAAAGTACCTAGTGTAGTACTCAACATACAGTAAGCACTCAATCAGTAGTGGTTCCCTTTCTCTCCTCTTTCAGCCAAGAAAACCAAAGGTTGAAGAGTTTCAAAATGGTTTAGAAGGTCAGGCATGGTGGTGCACACTTGTAATCCCAGTACTTGGGAGTCTGAGACAGGAGAATCTGGGTTCGTGGCCTGCCTCAGCCAGTTAGTGAGGCTCTCTGTAACTTAGTGAGACTCTGTTTCAAAATAAAGAATGAAAAATAGGGCTAGGGGTGTAGCTTGGAGGTAGAATGCCCCTGGGTTTCATCCCCAGTACCACAAAAAACAAAAACAAAACCAAAATGGTTTAGGATCTCACTTGCATAACCGATGTTTGAATAAGTGCCAAAGGTAAGGTTCGGATTCAACAGAAAGAATAAAATTCGGAGTCCACATGCCAGACGGGTTTTCATTTTCCAGTGTTTATACCTGAGAGCCTGTGGTCACAGGTCAGCTACCACCTGCAGGCTCCTTCACAGGTTGATTTCCCCTAGGGACCCCATCTCTTCCTGCCTGGTTTGCTTCTTCTGAGCTTTCCATCCGTTGGGGATGGCCCGCTGAAGCCGGAGCTAGACTAGCTTGACTCTTTCAGTGGCCCTGAGCCTGGGCTGCAGCCCAGCCATGAATGGCTCCCTGGTGTTCTCCTAATAAACCAGCCCAGACGCCCAGGGGTTGGTTCACCCCTTGCCATCCCTTGGGTTTCTGATGACTTCTCCAGTAATGTACATTTAGTAAAACCATCCAGAAAGTGCTACTTTAGCATTAATTCTTTTATTCTTAAGACTGGCATTTATTTTAAAAGTAATGATAGATTTTTGCTGGGCATGGTGGTGTACGCCTGTCATCCTAGTACTTGGGAGACTGAGACAGGAGGATTGCAGGTTTGCTGACAACCTCAGCAATGTAGCCAGACCCTTGGCAACTTACTGAGACCCTGTTTCAAAATAAAAGAAAGAAACATAAAATAAAAAGGGCTGAGGATATAGCTTGGAGTTAGAATGTCCCTGGGTTCAATCCCCAGTACCCCAAAAAATGAAGGAAAAAAATGATAGATTTTTGTAAGGAAATTCAAATGGTTTTATGCTTAAAGAAAAGTCCTGAATTTAAGAAATTTATAGCCGGGCATGGTGGCTCATGCTTGTAATCCCAGTACAAGAGAGGCTGAGAGGAGGATCTGGGTTCTCGGCTAGCCTCAGCTACTTAGTGAGGCCCTCTGCAACTTAGTGAGACCCTGTTTCAAAATAAAGAATAAAAAAATAAGACTGGGGGTGTAGCTTGGAGGTAGAATGCCCCTGGATTCCATCCCCAGTACTGAAAAAAAAAAATTAGTCAAAGAAATAGCTACTAGGAATGACTTATTGGAGAGGCAGCATGTGAACTATTATATAATGGTACACTTACATTTGGAATCAGGATTTATTTTATTACTGTTACTTTGATCTTCCTTCCTAGTTTCTACCAATGTAAGGCATACTTTTCTCAAGTTGAGACTTAGTGAAGAGAATATGATATTTTAAATGCATTAAAATCTCCTGAATTCAGTGAAATCCCTTCAAAGCTCCTGGAGGCTATTTCCTGATGTCACACACTGCGGAGGATCACCACCTCGAGCCCAGCAGGAGCTGCACTTGGGTCCTAGGTGGGACGGCCGTGGACCTCTGACAGGTCTCCACCCTGGGGCCCTGCTCTCCTCTCCAGCCCAGGGTCCCCCCGCAGGATGGGGCAAGCTGGGCACGTGGATCACAGGCTGCGCTGAGACAGTGCTGGCTTTGACCCCGGAGCTCAAGTGCATGCTCCCCCTCTCCATCACTACTCTATTATTCAGGAAGCAATTATCCACTTTGCCAATCAGCCAGCCCTGTCTTTCAGTTCCTGCTGCTGCAGTGCCGCCAGCCCACAGCTATGAGTGCCGTGGAGAGGGTAGACTGAAGGAAGGACCGGAGCCAAAGTTCAGTACACCAAGTTGTGTGACGGGTGAGAGTCTGCGGGGAAGCTAGAGGCTCTGGAGGAAGGAGGTGTGCAGGCAAAGCTGCCCGCAGGTGCTCCCCATGAGCAAGTGTTCCTGGGAGCACCTGTCTCCTAGGCAACTGAGTATGGGCTGTCCACACAGCCCCACATCATAGAAAAAGCCTGCAACTCCAGCTACTTGGGAGGCTGAGGCAAGAGAATCACAAGTTTGAGGCCAGCCTAGACAACCTAGTAAGACCCTGTCTCAAAATGAAAAAAAAAAAAAAAAAAAAAGGCCTGGGGATATAGCTTAGTGGGACAATGTCCTCTGGGTTCAATCCCCAGTATTGAGCGCCTGCACACGCGTGCGCACACACACACACACACACACACACCAAAAACACACCAAAAGCAGGGGGAAGGGAGGGAGAGGGAGAGGAAGAAGGAGAGAGAGAGGGAGAGAGAGAAAGAGAGAGGGAGGGAGAGAGAGAGAGAGAGAGAGAGAGAGAGAGAGAGAATAAACATACACTTCAATTCAGACTTAAGCAAGTATTGGCTCATAAAAATCCATCTGTGAAGGTCAGGAATCAGAAGTTCATGTGTCTAGTCATTCTTAAAAAGTGTTTAAAAAAGCAGGGCGTGGTGGCGCACACTTGTAATCCCAGAACTTGGGAAGCTGAGACAGGAAGATTGCAGGTTTGGCAAGTAGTGAGACTCTTATCAACCCAGAGAAACCCTGTTTCAAAATAAAAATAAAATAGGGGGTGTAGCTCAGAGGTAGAATGCCGCTGGGTTCAATCCCTAGACAGACAGACAGACAGACAGACAGACACACACACACACACACACACACACACACACATGCGCGTGTGCACACAGTGTTTAAATAGAATGCTATAACAACTTAAAATTTCTTTCTAAAATATGAAAACTTTTGTTTTTTAGAGGTTTTAATGTAGAACAGGAATACTGGTATTTAGGATTTCTAGCTGATATTCACAGAAAAGTAAAGGAGAACACGCTCTTTAAGAGGTTGCAAAGCGTTAGAAGCGATGAATGGGTTTCCAGTCACCACATCACCATTTATAACTGCCCAGCTTCACTTTTACAACCGCACGGGCTGGCGATGAGGAAGAAATCAGGCAAATCAAGCAGAGAAAGCCTGTGGTCTGCTTCCATCCTCTCCCACCCCGTGCCCTAGCCCGTCGAGATGGCAGTTTGGCAATTAGGGAAACTGACTTTTTGAGAAAAGAGATGGCGTCTCAGCCTCCTCAGCCCCCAACCACACATGTGGGGTGTTTGCCGTGATCAGTGCCAATGAAGGCAAGAGAAGCTGCCACGGGAAGACAAATGTTCTCTTGGCCCAAACCAGATGACGAGGCAGCTGAGGTCTTCCTGCCCTCCTGCCCTCCTGCCCTGCCACCGCGTGGAGTGCGAAGGGCTCCCTTCCAGCTCCGCTTCCAGAACTGTCTACCTTCACTTCTCTCTAATTTAACTTGGGTGAAGTGGTAAAAAATTAAAGTTCGAAATTCAAATGTGTTTTGACATAGAAATATACTGCTAGAACTGTCCATTTAAATAGGAATTTCAAATTATCCAAGTGATTTTTTGGGAGTACTGGGGATTGAACTCAGGGGCATTCTACCTCCAAGCTACACCCCCAGCCCTATTTTATAATTCTTTATTTTGAAACAGGGTCTCACTAAGTTGCGGAGAGCCTCACTAGGTAGCTGAGGCTGGCTTCGAACCCGGATCCTCCGGTCTCAGCCTCCCAAATGCTGGGATTACAAGTGTGCACCACCACACCTGGCTCCAAGTGATTTTCTAATGTATAGTTTTCTTTGTATTTTATTTTATTTTTTGTGGTACTGGGGATTGCACCTCGGGTGGCGGGGAGGCATTTTACTACTGAGCCACATGCCCAGCCCTTTTAATTTTCTATTTCGAGATAGAGTTTTAGCAAGTTGCTGAGGCTGGCTTTGAACTTGCGATCCTATTACCTCAAGTTCCCAAGTAGCTATGGTTATAGGTGTGCTCCACTGTGTCCAGCTAAAGTTTTTGTAAATAGGTTTTTTTTTTTTTTTTTTTTTTACAAAGTTGTTTTACCTCGTTTTTAGGGGGAGGAAAATGCTAAAAGAACAGAGAGGAGAAAAGCTACAGAAGCATATGTCTACGTGATAGACTATGTCAGCGGTGCCCCACATTAGGGTCCAGAGGAGGAGACACATACTATTCCACAGAAAAGTTACAGAAGTGAAGCGCTTCGGAACTTTCTAACGGGCAGTGGGTCTGAGTTTGGGCGAGACGGGCTGGGTGGGAGGGTCCCTCTGCCCCATGGTCTCTTTGCCAGTGGGGCCTGGGTTTCACGCTTGCGCCAACTGTAGAATAAGAGCCATGCTTTCCCACAGAGGGGCACGGAGGCCGGGCTCAGGACACACAGGAAGACACGCAAACAGTAGAGTGCTGTGCAGGGGCAGCGAGTGACAATGACGGTGGTCACGTGCGCCACACAGCTGCCCTCGGTCCCTGAGGCCCGGTGTCACTAAGCTAGCACGTTGGGATGCTTGTCCTGTGTCAGCCTTGCCCTTCTGCACCAGGGCACAGGCCTCTCTGGGGGACACCGGTCACTACGAGGCCCTTTCCTCCCTGGATGAGTTCCCTGAAGGACGGGAGGATGACCTAAAGACACTGCACACAATCCAGGGCCAGAGGTGTGGGGGTCCTGGGGGCCGGGGAAGGGGAAGGCTTGAGCTGTGGCCTTGGAGCAGGTGGGGAGGGGCGGATGGCGCATCGGGGTCTCGTGCTGCTGCGTGGGGGTGGCCGCAGGCAAGGGGAGTCGCCTGTGTGGGGCCTGGGGTGCAGAGGCGCTGCACTGGCTGATGGGAAGTGGGGATTCCCAGAGAAGGCTCCGGAGGAAGGCAGGTGCCTCCAGATGTTCAGAGGCCTCTGGTGTGACGGGGCCCCCACGGGACGGAGGGTAGGAAGAGCCCGTCAGGTGGGAGAAAGCTTCTCCCTCTCTCTTTCTGAACCCCAGGCCTGGGGCACCGTGCACTCTCAGAAGAGGAACAAGGTGTAAGAGGGAGAGGGCCGGCTGAGGTGACAGCTCAGCCGAGGACAGGGCAGCGCCACCTCCGGGCGGGATGGACGCGGTGAAGACTCAGAGGGCTTGGAGGCCAGCAGGGGCTGCTAGTGGTGGTCTGCCGCTGCTGTGGGTGAGGTCTGCACACCCCGGCGTGGAGGAGGAGGCTACTTACCTTGCAGAAAGCCTTCTCTCCCGAGGACGGAGGCAGCGCGACTCCGCGGGCAGGACGCAGGCCCGGGGCCCGGCTCTCGCTTCCTGCGATTCCTGATCCTCCCCAGCTTGCGACTGTGCCAAGGTCACTTAATTTCTCTGTGCCTCGATTTCTCCATCTGCAAAACATGAGGAGCAACATAGAATGCGGAAGGACCCGGGGACTGTCAGGCAGTGACAGGAACGGGCATCCTTTGCAACAGTCTAGAGGCCCTCGGCTGCCCCAGGAGCCTGGTGCTGGCCTGCCTCTCCCTGGATGCCGGTTGTCTCCTGGGCTGGGGGCCTGCTCCTCTGGCTCTGTCTGGATGGATCCGGGCCAGTCTGCTCCTGCCCACTAAGCCAGCCTGCGGGCTGAGAGACACTCTGCTCACATGGACCAGGGACCTACCCAGATCTCAGACAGAAGCAGCCCGCACAGCAGCCTCGGGGGGGAGTTCCATGCCAGGATCCACCAGGAGCCTCATTTAGACCGCGATTCTCCTGGGAGTTCAGAGAGCTAGAAAAATCTACAGGTTTTCTCATCCATAATGCTATTTAGCTACCAAGTAAACTTTATGCCAATTTTATAAGTGAAAAAAAACGGATACTCAGGGTGTGGTGTTTGCCCAAAGCTCCCCAGCTACTTGGAGGAGCCATGGCTGAGAGCAAGGCTGCCCCTCTGCAAGCCCACCACGCCTCTCAACTGACAAGCCTGTGCACACCACTCCTGGGGGAGAGGGGGCTGGGGGTCAGGGCAGGGGTGAGAGCTCGTCTGTCTAGAGGAGCCCGGGTGGCAGCAGGGGTGACCGGAGCTGACAGTCCTGTGGCTATTCATGGTTTCCTTCCTTCAGGCCTTCTTGCTCTTGTGGTTTACTGAGATTGAAAACCCCGGGGTTATTTTAAGCGTGCACAGAGCACGTGGGAGAGGAACTGCAGATGTCTGGAGAGTGCGCTCAGAAGCTGACAACTCAACGTCCGCATTTCAGCGGCCGGCTTTTCATGGACAGCCGGAGCTGGAGCGCTACATCAACCTCCTTGGGAATCTCCCGGCAGCAGCCAAGAAGACAGTGGATAGGACCACGGGGAGTCCTCTCCCCTCCCCAGACCTCGGCATCCCTGCCGCCCTGTCAGGAACCAGCACTCCAGGTCAACTTCCGCTGAGCTGCAAATCCCTCTCCTGTGAACTTAACTTCCCTCAGAAGATTATTTCATCCACACAGACAGGAAATGAGTGTTCGAGTGTGTATTTCTTCCCAAGGATGGAGCGACATGGGCCGCAGCCCACTCGAAGCCTTTCTGATGGGGAAAAGGAGATGACGGGGTCTATGTCTTTTTTCTCTGTGACTGCCATTTAAAACAAAAGGACATCCGCCTGCCCCCTCCTTTGGCTCGAATAATCCCTGTCAGCTTTCCGCAGAACCCTATCTATCCATCTCATGACACTATCCTCTGGCCAGGGGCCACTGCAGAGCAGGGACAGTCTCCACTTGTCTGTGCATCTTAAATACTTGTGCCTACTGGTTGGCTAATGTGGGCTTTGAATCAGGTGACAAGGAAGGAAGGAAGGAAGGGAGGAAGGAAGGAAGGAAGGAAGGAAGGAAGGGAGGAAGGAAGGAAGGAAGGAAGGGAGGAAGGAAGGAAGGAAGGAAGGGAGGAAGGAAGGGAGGGAGGGAGGAAGGGAGGGAGGAAGGAAGGAAGGGAGGGAGGGAGGAAGGAAGGGAGGGAGGGAGGAAGGAAGGGAGGGAGGGAGGGAAGGAAGAAGAGAGAGGGAGAAGAAGGGTGGAAAGAAGAAAGAATGGGAGGAGGGAGGGAGGGAGGGAAGAAGAGACAGGAAGGAATAAGTCAGGGAAAAGAAAAGAGAAAGTGAGCATCCCGCTGACCTGTGAAGGAAGACTCAGGCCCTCGCGGAGGCGCTAATGCTCTAGGTGACTCGCTCGGCAGCCAGTGACGTGCTCAGCGGTTAGATGATTTATCAGACAGAATGGGCTTCTCCCAGCCCGGTCGCTTACCACATCATGACTCACGCATGCAGCTTTATAAACACTAATTTCCTACAATCTTCAGTTTCTAAATTAGATAATACACGAAGCTGTCTAGCCTGTCATTAAGTGGTCAATAAATGGTAGTAGGTATTGCTTTTATTTTTGCTGCGTACTGGTTTATTAATATACATACATGATGTCTCTGAATTTCTTTTTCTCATTTGTAAATGTGAGGACGTAAATAAGCAGCAAAAGCTATATTAAAAACAAACAAATAAACAAACAAACCCCTCTGCTCGTTAAGTCTGAATGCTGTTAACTAATCCAGCCGGGGCTTTGTGAAGACCCCCTCTTTTGCGGGGTGCTAGAATTCACTCACTCAATGTGGTTTATCAGTTTATCTTATCAAGACAGAAGAGATTCTGCTACACAAATTCAAAGCCAAGTTAAGAGAAAGAATAAAAGTTAGGATCGACAGAACTGCAGCCTTAAGTATACAGAGAAATAGGAAGAATAAAAGAACAGAAAGGAATAAAAAAAATTAAAAGAGAATACTTGAGTAAAATGGACAAGCCATGGTGACCATTAAACTTACCTCTAGATAATCAATAAATGACAAAGCACATTATCTACTAAGACAAAAATTTAATGTTAATAACACATTTAGTTCTAGTGCTAAAAAACGTGCTTTTTTGTTTTAGTAATTCTTCTATAAAATTACAGTTCTGAAAAGAAACATTTTGCAATTGGCTAAAATTCTACTGAATGTTAGTAATAGTATCAAGAAGCCTTATAGCTCCTAATTTGAAAGTAAACAATGAAGTAAGTGATGTATCAGTGAATGACAAACTATTGATTAAGGTGCAGCCCACTTTCGGCATAAATTAAGCTGGATTTGAGATTCCTGTTTATACTAACATTGTCGGAGGAAGCGTACTCGTTTGTGGGTGTTTATTTTGTTAACAACCACACGGTGTTAGACGGTGCCCCCTACAAGAACACGTGGGATAATGAGGAATGATAATGAGATGGGCCTGCTTGCAGGACCACAAGCAGGTCCACCTGCTCACGTGAATGCAATCAGGGAGGGCGGTGAGGGCCCAGGCCCAGGATGCTCCCCGCTGGGCAGGAGTGGGGACAGCTGAGCGAGGATTTCTCTGCACCCAGCCTGGGCTTGTGGAGTCCTGTCCAGGGTAGCCGGGAAGAGTCCTCTTCCTGGTCTTTAGTCCATTTTTTTAAAATATACTTTTACTGATCTGTTGTAGCCTCGCACCATAATAAAGTTCAGAGTGACAGGTACATACAGGCACACAACTTGGTGAGCTTCTCCCTCTTCCACCTCGCTCCCTATGTTGGTCCATCTGTAAAACATTAAGTCAGTGGCAGAAATTTCTGATGGGAAATTTATTTTGGGAGAGCGAGGCCTCAGACCTAATTTATTTCTGTTTATTTGATTTTGAGAAAACGTGTTCACACATGTGCATGCTGAGAGCTGGCCTGGACCAGAACAGGCTGCCCCAGGAACTGAGGCCCCTTTCCGGAGGGGTGGGGCAGGGCGGGGCAGCCTGCCACCCTGAAGCACGCTGCTGCCCCTGCGTGGCCGTCACCCTCTTTGGAATTGCTACTTGGACTCCTGGAAGCCCCGTGGTTCTAGCATCCAGAGCATTCTCTTCTCTGGATTTCTTCTTTGTGGACACACCGCTGCTCAGGCTTGATCAGGGTCAGGACCCACGCTGCTGGGTTCCAGAGTGTGAATATTTTCTTTTTTTTCTTGCTGCTTAGCCTCAGTGCACCCACGATACCTGCATGGACTCCTGCTCACTCCTGGCTTCCATCTCAGGTCACCTTCTGGGAGAAGCACTTGCCTGATGCTAACTGGCCCTGGGGCTGGTGCAGGGGCCTGCCCCTGTGCTCCTGCAGAACTGCCCTCCTTCCCTCCCTCCCTTCCATTTTCCTTCCTCCCTCCCTCCCTCCCTCCCTTCCTTCTCTCTCCCTTTCTCTCTCTCTTTCTTTCTCATTCTGTCTTTCTTCCCCTTTCTTTTCCTTCCTTCCTTCCTTCCTTCCTTCCTTCCTTCCCTCCCTCCCTCCCTCCGTCTCCCTCCTTTTTCCT